>WTSP01015305.1:30915-219162 GCA_025331215.1 Actenoides lindsayi | reverse complement strand
CCCCCCGCGCCTCGCCGCCCAAGTCCGGGCACCCGCGGGGGCCGCTCCCGCCTCCCCGGCAAACTTACCGAGCGCGGCCACCGGCTGAACTTTCAGCAGCGCCCCGGCTCAGCCCCGCCGACGGCTTCTCCCATCGCCTCTAGGTACGGTGCCCTCGCCCCGCTCCCCGGCGGCTGCGGCGCGGGCGAATATAAATCCACATTGCAGCTGCCGGCGCCGCGCGGCTTCCCCGCAGCCCGCCCCGGCCCCTCCGCCCCGCTGAAACGGACGGCGCCGGCTCCTGCCGCCGCGGCTCGACCCGCAGCTAACGGCGGCGGCGCGTCAGGCTGCGCGAAGCCGAGGCGCGAGGGGAAGCGGGGCCGGGCTCGGCAGAGCCCCGCTGCCGCTCTCCGGCGGCTGTAGCGTCAGCGGCGCCGCTCGCTCTCAGGGTGGGTTTTGGTGGTGGGGTTTTTTTTTTTCCTCTCTCTCTCTTTTTTTTTTTTTTCCCCTTTTCGGCTCCTTCGCTGTTAATGAGCATGCCCGGGAGATCTGCGCAGGCGCGTTACCGACCGCCGCGCCTCGAATCGCCTCGCACCGAGCGCCGCGGGTCCCGCCGCTGTGAGGCGGGGAGCTGAGGGGGCGCGGGCCGGGCAGCTCTGCCCCGCGGGCGGAGGTGGTGCCGAGGCGGGCGGCGGAGTCTAAACCGTTGGGAAGCAGTCGGCAGAGTTGAGAGAAGGAGCCCGAGAGAGGAGGCGGCTGCGCCCGCCCAAGGGAGCGGAACTGCCCCGACCCCGCGGGGCCCGCCCGCGCTGCCCGGGGGCTTCTCGCACGCTGTGAGGAGGGGGAAGGAGAAGACACGGCCGGGCCTCTGCGCTTGGAAACAGCGCAGAACACCTCCCTCGGAATCGTTTACCTGACCGAGGAAGTGAGACTGATAGCGGAATCAAGGCTTGGGGGAGAGCTGTTGATTTATAGATGGTACTTCAACCGCTTTCCTTTCACGAGCTGAGCTTGTTAACGGGGGGATCTCCTGTGGCCACCTCCAGTAACAGTCCAGGGTCTTGGTGCAGGGGAACTTCATCTCCTGGTGATGAGCTCAATAATTTCATCATTTACGCGCTGTGTATCCTCCAGAGGACATACAAAGGCATAAAGGTGATTTCAACCTGCGTTTTCCTAACAGCTAAACCCTGCACCTGCAGTTATTTGTATAGGTTTTACTGTGCTGAAGAATCCAAGGAGCTGGCCAAGGTGTGCCTTGGAGGCTGGACCCATCTCATGACTCTTATCTCCTTCCTAGTTTCAGTTTACATGCACACTGCATATGCTTATCTATCAACTCCTTAAAAACCCAGTGGTTTTTATACATTATTTAGCCTGTGCTTTCAGTGACAGAAACACAGTGGAAAAAAAATTGTGTAATTCAGAATTACTGTTATTTCTTTGCAAGTTTCTTCATAGACCACATAAAGTCCAGTCTCTCTTTTTACTCTGTATCATGCCCCAGGATATATTCAGACAGTTGTTGCTGTTGACAAAAGTATTTGGGGAAAAAAGCACATCTTGAAGAAAGGAAAATAAAACATCTTAAGAACCGTCTACTAAGTAAAGAGAAGTTATATTTTTGCATATGTAATGTCTTGCAGTACATAAATAAAAAATAAAGTGGGTAAGGCCATCTGTGATTCCAGTATACTGCTGCTACTATGTAACTTTTCTATCCTTTTTAGCATTTGGGCGTCGAGATAAAGCCTGCCCTGAGCTTACCCTATCAGAAATAAAATTCAGGTGCCCACAAGAAATCTTACCGAGTCATTTTGTCTTGGTTCTTCAGATAAAAATACATACAGGGTTTTGATATTCAAAATTATTTCCTGCCAATGTGCTCAGTTTGTAGGGAGTGAAGGACAAAAGAAAATTCCTCACTGCACAGCATTGCAAAGGTGATGAAGGAACTGGCCCAAAATACATCTCCTTTTCCACAACACGTAGATTGGTATCTGTATAAATATAAAGCAATGGGGATTAGTCTCCCCAGCTTATGCAGGCTGCAACCCTTTGAAAAAAAGTTGTGAGGTTTCCATAATTCCAAAGCCAGTCTCTTTGAAAAGCAAAGGATTGGAAGTCGAAAGGGATGAGGAACCAGAAAACTGGTAACGTTATCAAATCCAGCGTCAAAATTTCTGATTCCATGAATGACAGCGTACTGACTTTGTGTCTTCCCTTCTAGGTCTTAAGTATTTATTTCCTTCTATTCTCCAGATTTCTAAAGATGTGAATTTAAGATGAAGAAGTTGGTCTAGTTCTTCAACCTGAGATCTCCTTTCAGCAATACTCTGGAAATCTCAATCTGCCTCTCCATAAAGAAAGCACAGCTGTAAAGATCCTGAGGTAACTATAGAGTCCTTTAAGAAATCCATTCTGTATTCCTTGGATTAAATGCATCCTGTGCAGCAGAAAAAGTCTTGCAACTACTGGCTGTACATTACTTTTTTAGGAAGGCCAGAAGTAACAGACTAAACCCACTCCTCATGAATCTTGAAGCTATTACACAAACTTCGCCATGAACTGAATCTAAACATAAATTATTTAAAGTCAGAACAGTCCTCTCGCAAAAGTTTGTCTCACATATCTGTGACACAGTCCTGGTAGGTGGAATAATTCTTCAGCAGTGTAGATCTGTCATGAACTATTCTGAGCTTGGAGTAAAGACTAAATTTTCCTTCCTGGGACACGTGTTTTTTTTGGTTTCTTCTCTCCCTGGATAGACTTTAACATTTGCTTTTCATTAACACAAAAAAATTAGATACCAAAGGTTGAACATGGAAATAGTTGAAAACAACAAAAAAGCTCTAGAATGAAGTCAATATGGTAGTCACAAACATAAACCAAGGTAGATTCCAGATTCTAAGATATAACTAGAGTCCAGTAAATATTGCCCATTTGTTAGAACCAAGATAACAGATTATTAACACTTCTGCTCAGAATGCTATGGAATTGCCTATTGTAGTCAGTAACATATAGTAGTCATATAAGGATGGTAGCCTCATCAAAGGAAAGCATAAAAAGATGACCAGTGGAGGTGGACATTCAATCCTACCTTCATCTCTTCAGCCACTGCTGACATGAGCCAAAGTTGATAAGCTCAATAGTGGAAAATCATTGCCAGATACCAAGTGGAGTCCCTGGTATATATGGTCATTTCAGATACCCATGGGATGCTCCCTAGTGAGCTGGGGTTAGGTGAAGCCAAAAAGGTCTGCTCAGCGTGCCGTGCAGACAGTACATACTACTCCACCTGAAAGGTACACAGCAAGGTGTCACACTTCATGTGTATCGTATGCACGCTCCAGCAGAACAAGGAGCAGATCCCAATGCGAGGTGACACCCATTAGGTTAAGAGCATTTCATTTGAGAGGAACTACCCCAGGAGAAGGAACAGATAGAGATTTTTCCAAGAATCAGAAGAAAGATTTTTATGACTGGCAACAAGAGTCCTTAAGCATATCAAACCTAAATGTACCAAATACCAGAAGTGCATTGAGGAATAAAAATTCTGACCCTCAGATTTCTCACCAAGTATGGTAACTGGCTCGGAAGAAAGCGGTAGGTAAAATATTGCCAGGTGCACTGGTGCCAAATGGAATTTTCTTGAGTGAAAACACATGTAGGTTTATACAGTATCACAGGTCCCTGCACTAAAGGTTTTCTCTGTAAGCAGCAAGAGATAATATCTCTAGCAGACAGCTGCAATACCCATCACTGCAGTACTGGTGCTAAGGACTTGCTTGACACCTTCTGGCTAGCTCAAGTCTAGAAGAGCCTCCTGAGTGATTCATTGTCTTTTCTGTAACAGGTAACTGAGTTATGCTGAAGCACTGGTTTTAAATTATTCTTGTGCCTCCTGTGGGAATAGAGATCGTTGCCTGCATTGCAACAATCTCTGCTGAGACCTGAGGCACAGCTGCTGGTCTCACTGCTGAATAGGATCTTTTCAACCCACCTGGGGTAGGATATCACCACACTTACCAGAGTTCTGTCAGCCTGTGCTCCTGAGAACAATGCTGAAACTTTCTTTTTTTTTTCCCCTCTTGTTCTTTGAATCAGGTGAAATCCTCAAAAACTTCTCTGAAATTTTGGGGCGTTTTCCTAGTTTACAACACTGCTTCCTGGACAGGAGATAAGAAAGGAGAAGACACTTCCGTAAATAATCAAAGTGGTTGTTTGGTGAGCCAATTATGGAAGTTACTCCTTCATACAGTTAACAGGCTTCAAAGCACAGAAGCAGGGAATCGGCCTGATCCCAGTGCTAACTATGCTTTCTAACATAGTTCCTTTGAAATACAAGGGTTTATTTGTTTGTTATAGTCTTTTCAACAGACAAAAGAAAAAAACTATTTCAAAAAATAGATTAAATACTTACACTAAGTCCCTTAATATTAGTAGGAAACTACCCAAATACAAAGGGCATTGAGAGCCCAGCTGTCTGTCAGGAAGTGACAGAAGGGACTGAGTAACACTAATACCACTGCCCTGCCCCTTATGTAACAGGCAAAAAAATTATAAGCACGTGCAAGACATTGTCAGACTCCAAAAGGACACGGTTGAAGAAGTTCTTCTGTGATCCCATCAACATGGGATCCCAACCATACTCCAAAAGGTTAAATTACTTTTACAATCCACTTATTTATACTTGATAAAATTACTGAGACTGATCCATCATTCAGAGTTATGCACAGTGGTTTAGGAATGTTGCCATTTTTTCACAAGATACCTTACATCAGTCTGATGCAGGTGCTTAGGAGAAGTGGATGTAAAATACAATCACATCGTAACAACAGAAGCCTGGCTGTACCCCATGCACATTCGCTTGGACAAGGCACAGATCATGACACAAGCTGAAACATGAAGGAGAATCAGGACCATTTTTTTATAGTTATGAGTATATTATGACTATGTATTTTTCAATTACATTCCTACCAAACAGAAAACTGATGGATTCAACTGACGTGACACATGGGCACAGGTATGAAACACCAGGCAGAAGTTTTTACTTTCTGGACCAAAAGAAGGGTTCAGCGTGTAAGGAAACTTGCTCTTCTATTTCCCTCTCACTGAGAAGAGCTGAATTTGGTGAAGCTAGACTAAATACACGTAGATATAGAAAACACTATGTGAAATTGCACTCCCGTATTATTAGCAGCTCCCGGCAAGAACCCCAGATATTCTACCAGAAACTGTGCATGGTGTAGTAGAGCTAAGAGAGAAGTAATTGCAATTTCTGGTGAGATATCATTTTTTCAGAAACTGCCCCCACAGAATGATGAAAATGACTGAAGATAAATTGATACTTGTTAAAAAGAAATTAAACCCAATGTATTTTGGTAGTTATCTTGGTGAAAAATGTACCAGAAATAGATTTGTTTACAGAACAGCTCCTGTTGTGCAAAAGACTGAAGAAAGCAGCGCTGCCTGGTGCTATGTTTACAGGCTATGAAAAAAGAATACAAACATAAGATATCACATCTCTCTCCAAGGCTTTCCATCATCACACCGTGCCTGTCTCCTTTGCCCACTTTTTACATTTTCAAAGAAAAGGCTTTCATAGCATTTCCACAGCGTCACCTCTCACATTCAGAAAGAACTCCTGTAAATAACTGCATATCATCTTTCAAAATTCACCTCTAAACTATCTTGTTCCAAGATGCCTACCAAAAACCTGACTATTAATAGATTGGCTGTTCAGACGCTATGGCTGCTGCCCTGCACGTTTACCAAAACTGCAGGCTCCTTTCCTGATAATTTCCCATCTCTCTGGATGAATCAATTATTCTAAACTTACAGCACAAAAACCCATGCACCTTTTCCACAGATATGGCTCCCTCGTTAATGTGCAGTAGAGAGGTGTTGCAATTTCAATGGCTGCAGAGGGGTGTTACTTATTTTCCTATCACATGAACACAAGGTGGTGCTAATGCTCCTGTCACCAGTACTGATTCTCTACTTCCCCAGTAAGCCTTACTTGGGTGATGGTACCTGATGTGTAGCTGGTGTACCAGGTATTTAATTTCCCTCAAACTAATGATAAGAAATAATATCTATTAAAACAAAACACTTCATTTCAACTTTTAACTCTTGTTTTTGTTTTGATAAACAGAAATAAATATTTTTCCAATTCACATAGAGAAGTATTTTCTTCGTTGTTTTTGGAACCCCAGAACCCTCCAAACAGACCAGTTGTATTTCCAGTTTCACTTCAAGACCCAAATAAAAATGAATTCTAAAGCAAGAAAGAAAAGGAAAAAAGACTTAAGAACACTCATATTTTTTCAGTTCTTAAGAAAGAATTAAAAAAAAAGCAATCCCAACACATTAAATGAATATGTGAAATATATAAATAAGTATACTCCCAAGTAATTGAAGAGAGCTGGAGATGTGAAAAGATCAGTTTAAATGCTTTCTTCCTCTTAGGAACAAGTCCTTTGGTACTGCAGAAAGGTTCATCTAAACTATAAGATTTTAAAACCTTTTACTAAGAAAGGTGAATATTAGAAATAATTTTTGAGAAATATTCAATAAAAACATTTATTCCTGAATATGAATACATGGTAAAAGAGCTTTGAGTCTATTGGCTTACCCGTTAAACTAGGGAACTAAAGTAAAGCACTTCTGAACAGAGATTAAAATTCCAAATAGCAGGGATCGTTCCTTTCCTAAATAAAAGTGTAAAACTTCTCATTGCATTGAAAGCTGACACTGCAGAAAGTAAGGAACATAAAAAACAAAGGCATGGTTCATAGAATATTCTGGATCCATTGCTTCATCAACCTCATGATCAGCCTACAGTGTAATTTATTGCATAGGAAGGAAATCATAATAAGGACCTTTTTTCATATACAGGGTATAAAGACATAAAGTCCCTTCTTCCATATTTCTCTTCAGGTTCATCTGATAATTACATAATTATTGTGTTGGAGAGAAATTCTGGCTCCCAGTGCGCTGCAGTATTTTTTGAGGCATTTGAAAGGGAACATACTTTCTGAAGGATCATCTATCCAACCTGCTTCTCCCTTTTTCTCTTCCCTTTTATTACATAATACTCCCCTATGTTCCTGCTGCTTTTCTTTTTCCCTGTGTTTTTTTGCTGATCTCTGTTGCTCATGTATTTACTTTTCCCTTAGGAAAATATATAAAACCAAGACCTAAATATCTTAATCTCTTCAGCTTAATTAGACATGAAAGCAACTCTAGCCTCATTAAGAAATGTCCTAAAGCAACAGGTAAAATGGAGTCAGATGAGTTTGAAATCTCATCCAGAGAGCAGCTTGTCAGACAGTCCTGGCTGTTGAAGAAGGCTGTGATATAGCTACTGTAGAGAAGAGAAAAAAACTAAATGCTTAGTATAAATCTCAGTGGAAGAGATGACTAATTAGAGATAATTATACACAGATTTCTTGCATTAAAAGTGCTTTAAAACATAAACATTCAAATTTTACTTAGGCTCCCAAGTGCTTCCTAGAAAGCAAGCTTGCAAAAAAAGGTCTTTTAAATGATGTCAAACACTTCTAAAGCAAATGATTTTTAAGAGGCATCTCACTGAAAATTGTGATGCACTGAATTTGCTTGTTCACCTTCAGTTTAGTAAGAAACTGCAATAAAACTTATGGCCTAAGTTATCATCTCAATTGCCCTATCAGAAAGGTAATCAAGGGTCAGGCAGTACTGATTTGCTACCCTTCACTAGCAACTTCAAAACCTGTACCCCAAATTTGCTTGACAGAAAGGCACTGAACCCTCTTTACAACAGAGGTCAAAACTGTCAGAACACTGATAAAAGGACACACAAAAAGGATACCGTGTAAAAATATATCATCTGTGACTAAATAAATAAATAAATAAAAATTAGGACACAATATGTAAGCAAATTTCCAGAATATTTATGCAAAATTCTGAAAGTCAGTGTAGAAAATGGTCTTAGATACCTTCATCCCTTAGTACTATTTACACTGAAACAAATAGAGAATTTCAAATTTTTACACTGGAACTCCATTTTTCTTTCAGTTTCATATTAGTTATCAAAATCTAGCATGTAATTCCCACAAAATATTGACGTGAATACGTTACTGTGAAACCAGTTAATGTACTTTTTTTGAGACAGCAACTTAAAACGCCACATTTCAAATCACAAAAGTTTTTGATGTTTTATATAGTTATCATGCAGGTGTTCAGGAAAAGCTGTATACCCTTACTTATTCAAGATTCATTGTGACGTGCCAGTTTTTCATCTTGTAAACTATTGTCAATTCATGCAATTTCCTTTGGAAAAACAGGAACACACAGGATTCGTCCATTCATCCATGTAGTTACCTGTCAGATTCTTTATCTTATTATTGCATGTTCATGTCAGAAGAACATTTAATGTCTTTATTAATGATGGGAGTGGACCTGCATAGTCAGCAGGTTTGTGGATAATACCAAGTTGCAGTGAGTGCTCCATGCACAGACCAGGGCTCGCAGGAACCTTTCAAAGTTCAATAAAAGATACCACAAAGTTCTGGAAATACAGGTGTCATAGACCTGTATAAGGTCAGGACCAAGGCAGAGAAAGCAGCCAGCACCTCAGGATTCTGATGAACAAACTGAATTAGCAAAAGTGTCCCTGCAGGAAAGGACAACATCAGGCCAGGATGTACCCAGCAGGTAGAGGGACATCACCCTGGGCCTCTCTGCAGTACTTCTGAGACCGTATCTGACATATGGGGTAGTTTAGCCTGAAGAAAAGGAGGCTCACTGGAGATCTTATCACAGAATCACAGAATGTTAAGGGTTGGAAGGGATCTCGAAAGATCATCTGGTCCAAGCCCCCTGCCAGAGCAGGACCACTTAGAGCAGGTCACATAGGAGCATGTCCAGGTGGGTTAGAAATGTCTCCAGAGAAGGAGACTCCACAACCCCTCTGGGCAGCCTGTTCCAGTGCTCTGTGACCCTCACAGTGAAAAAGTTTTTCCTTATGTTTCTGCAGAACCTCTTATGCTCCAGCTTTCACCTGTTGCCCCTTATCCTATCATTGGACATAACAGAGAAGAGCCTGGCTCCATCCTCCTGACTCTTGCCCTTTATGTATTTATGAACATTAATGAGGTCACCCCTCAGTCTCCTCCAAGCTAAAGAGACCCAGCTACCTCAGCTTTTTCCTCATAAGGGAGATGCTCCACTCCCTTAATCATCTCTGTGGCTCTGCACTGGACTCTTTCAAGCAGTTCCCTGTCCTTCTTGAACTGAGGGGCCCAGAACTGAACACTATTCCAGATGAGGTCTCACCAGGGCAGAGTAGAGGGGGAGGAGAACCTCTCTCGACCTGCTAAACCACACCCCTTCTAATACACCCCAGGCTGCCATTGGCACATTTCTGGCTCATGGTCATCTGCTACCCACCAGGACCGCCAGAGATATTATCACTCTCTACAATTACCTGAAAGGAGGTTGTAGTGAGGTTGGTCTCTTCTCCCAGGTAACAAGCAATAGGACAAGAGGAAACAGCCTCAAGTTGCACCACGGGAAGTTTAGGCTGGCTATTAGCAAAAATTTATTCACTGAAAGGGTTGCAAAGCCCTGAAACAGGCTGCCGAGGGAAGTGGTGGAGTCACCATCTCTGGAGTGATTTAAAAGACATATAGATGTGGTGCTGCCAAGTGGTGGACTTGGCAGTGCTAGGTTAATGGTTGGACTTGACAATCTTAAAAGATGTCTTCCAACCAAAAAAATTCTATTCTATATAGTTTTGAGCCTCCAAGTATAACAGACAGACTTTCTGGAATGAGATAAGCAAGATGGTAGAGAACAAAGGCAATAGGCACACATTGGAACAAGAGAAATTCCAAACAGAGATTAGGAGAAATGTTTTTTCCACAGGGTCATCAAATACTAGAAGAGGTTTCCTGAAAGGACCAGACTCTAAGTGCAGGTTAGATTAAAAATTTCTTGAGATCCCTTCCAACTTAAGTTATGATTCTACGATTGATCACTTTTTTTTATTACACCAAAAGAAAACAAGTTAAAAATACTTGCATGTAAAACCTTCACAATCACTATACTTACAATAAACTATTCCAGGCAACTTCAAAAAAAAACCCCAAACCTTTCAATTGATTCAACCCATTCTGCCAACGTGATTATAGTCCTGGCTAACCACAGAAAACAATTTTTTTTTCAGCACTTCACTTGAACTTCAAAAAGTAGAGTTTATATCATTATTACCCTTGCAGTGCATTCCTGTCTTCTAGTTAGGGTCATTGCTATCAGCATATATTAAAAGAAATCAGCCCTTCTGAAGAGGTAAAGAATTAAAATATGTAACTGGTCTTAATAATAATGAATGTATCATCACAGTGCAAAGTTTTAAAACAAGCAGTTCCTTAAGTATGCAAATCTCAGTTTTTATACCTAGAACTGGTACGTTGGCACTATCCATGCCAATAGTTTGGAGCTAATAATAGCACACGTACAAGGTTAAGATTCTCACTATCTCATTTTCACTTGCTTACCATCAGAACACACTGGCAGTGATGATGGGGACAGAAAAGTCGACTAAAGCAAAGAGTGTGAACACCCACAGTTATAGAAAACACACGGCAATGAAAAGAAATACTGCAGGGGGCTATAGGAACGTCAGGAAAAAGCAATGAATTTGCAAGATTTGTCATGCCAGTAAAAGTGAAATAAGAAGAATATCGTGGCCACATTTGTTCTGTAACTGCTTTTTAAGCAGAAAAGAATCTTTTTAGAGAAATCTTCAAGACAGAATGGAATTGACAGCAATTATTTTTCAGACAGAGAATATTAATCTGTAACTGGAAGGTGTCTTGAGTCTTACGGTGTTACAGCATACAGACAATTACAGAAATATTCTGATAGTTACTAATGCAGTTTGGGGGTGCCGGCTGCAGGAGACTGGCTCCCCCATTCCTTAGTGCTTTTTTAACTGAAAGTAATGTGGTGGAGGCGTTAGTATTCAAGGCTACTGGTGCTTCTCTGATAATTTACATTTATATTCTTAATGTCTAGATTGAGCCTAGGGAAATTTGGAACTCTATTTCATTAATGCTAACTTCTACAGAAATCCCAATATGCACAGAAGTTCCTAGATTGCAAGGCTAGTTAGATGAGAATGCAGAAGCTAAACATAATTGCTGGGTGGTTATGATAGTTAAATATGTACTGTCAGTTTTGACTTTTGAAACCTCTCCAGATATAAATCTACAGGTTTAAAAGTTAAAAATAGAAAGTAACAGACTAATGGATTAAAATTTCTTTTAAACAAGTGTTTTGAGTTTACGCTCTTGTTTGCAGATGCGTTATAAACTGTTCCAGCCTAACAACATCATGCTTGGCTTTTTAAGAAGTTTCTGTGAAGAGTTAGATCATTTAATCTCTCTTTTTTTTTTTGGCTTTCGAATAGATGGCAAATTAGAAATACATGTGCAGCCATTTTAACAGTCCAGATTGGGTCGTGTTCTGGCAGGCTTTTGTGAAGTGCTGCAGTTTTACGATGCTAATGCAGCATTAATGTGCACCCATTTACTGGCTGTCATCAGCTCTTTGCAGAAGGTTCTGGTGCAACTGGTGCAATTCTTTAATAATAACCCATTTAGAGCTCTGGATGCAGAAATCTTGGTGACCTGCAGAAATCCCTGCACATCTATATATGCGTAGATATATGTTAATATATATATAAAATAAATAAAAATACATAGTTAAGCATGCCTCTCAGTGTCTAAAGTTTTTCAAAACAGGCTAACTTTTTTTCCTCTGCAAAGCTGAACACCACCTGTTCTTATACCAGTGAAAATAAGGAAGAGAAAACAGAGTAAAAACATACCAAATATACACATCTGATTGGGCAATAATCAGCTCAGGATGAGTAAGACTTGCTAATTTTGAGATGCAGGAATTTAGTGGTCTAAATTAGGTCTGTCTGCAATATCTACCAGGCACATTACTCCAAAACTTAAGTTCTGACTGGCCTCAACCCTATGGAACCTATGATATCCGTTCAAAAATAGAGAAAGTATGCTTCCTTTAAGTGATCAAAAGGTTCTGCTTTGGTCTAGTTTGTATCCATCTTGCACAGGTAAGACTGCACCAGTATGAGACTGTAAAGAATCAGACCCAGAATAAATAAATTAAAAGTCATTATAAAATATGCATGGGGCATTTATGTAAAACCCTATTTTCTGCAAGGTAATGTCTTATGGAATTTATAGTATAGTATATCACCAAGAGAGAAACTGGAGAAAAGGTTAATAGCTGGACTAATTATAAATCCAGATATATAAAATTCAGCCTCCTAAACAACATCATGCCCTTGCTGTTTAAGTAAGAAGTTAAGGGAAATATTCTTTTGGAACCTATTGGTCTTTCCTGTAATATTTATGAGTATAGTAGCATTTAATTCATTATTTATAGGTTTCTGACATGCATCTCATTTGCGTGATATATAATTTTTATCAGTAGCACTTTGTAGACAAGCAGATACTCCAGGAAAGCAGAATATAATGTAAATCTGCAATAGCCTTTGGGAAAATGTATTAAGTATGTAAACCTGACTAAATAATGTGTGGATATGTGGGACAGCATGTTAAACCTACAATTTTATTATAGCTGAGGTAAATTTTAATGTTTATGTTATTCATCCTAACTGCAAAATCTTTAATTTTAATTTTCACTATGCAGCAAGGGATAAGAATCACAATTATTCTCATGTGAATTCTCATGCTCCTTTAACCTAAGGGGTCTTTACGTTGTTTTTATGTTGGATGGGAAGAGGAGAAACAGTTTGAAACAATCCAGCATAATATTTGGTATAAAAACTAATGATGAGCTGAAAGGTCTGTTTATAAATGAGTGAACTACGCAGTTTAGCTGTTCTCAAAGGGGTAAGAACACATGTATGTGTGTATATATATTTCTATAATAGGAAGCTGTAATGTAGCGTAGAATCATTATGACACATCTCGTGGCCTGCAAGTGGAATGTACATACAGTAAAGCTGCTCTAAGAGCTTTGGATTGTAGAATTTGTGATGATGGGACCTTAAGCCTATATGCTATTTAAAAGAGACTAATATATGTCTGTGGAAACGCATAGGAAAGGTTTCTGGTGTGAGAATAAATCAGATATGTCAATCTAAGTAGAAAAATATAGAAACGAGTCATGAGTAGAAATAATAATGAGATATAGGCCCAGTTGAAAGATAATGGAAAAGTGCAGTAATACTCCTTGAAACTGTGCTTTGCAATACAACACAGCTAAACAGTAAGTATTTGACCAAATATTTTACAGCTGAAGATTATATTTCTGGAGTTTAAATGCATTATTTTTTCCCTCTTTCACAGATCTTGTATTACTATAATTGCCATAATTCTTCATTATTTGATAATTTTACATAAGTTGTCACAAAAGGTAAAACAATTTTTTTGAACACTTCATCAGACATAATTATCCTTTTGTGAGATAACCTATCAAATGCACACAGAGCTTCTGTTCCATAAAACTCTCAGTGGTCAGGGTGAACAAAGAATTAAAAGCATTCATTTATTCTCAAAGCAAGTAAAACTGACAACTAGTCAAGCCTCTCAGTCACTGCAACTAAATGCAATGGCTTTCGACCTTTTGGGAGCGAGATTCACTGCTGACGTGCCCTCAGTCCTTGCTGGGGGGAAAAGGACCAAAACTGTTTGGGATGTGAGCTGCAAGGGTCAAAGAACATTATTCCCTATTAGTCTCATCATGAGAATGAGAAAAGGCTCTATTGTTAAAGGCTCTATTGTTGTTGTATGGAAGAATAGGAGAGAAAACTGTAATTATTAACAATTTTACACATTCAGAAAACAGCATTTTTGATACTTAGCTGTATGAAGATACGTATATGATGTTTACTGGGCAGATTCTTTTGAACCATTATACTATCCTTATTAAAAGCAACTAACAGCAATCTGTTTTCAATAAATTTTAATCTTTACTTTCAAATGTGACTGGAAAAAAATTCAAAAACCAAACAAAAGCAAGCTTTGTTCTAGTTAATCTCACACAGGCCTCCTATAAACACAAGCACTAAATCTTGTAACTCATTACCTCTTTCCTTGTTAGAGGCTAAATGATACTTCTTCCCATTGTAAGAGGAATGAAGAGTATGCATTTTCTGAGCTGGTGAAGCTTGTTATTGAAATTAAGCTTTATGACACTGCTGTTTTCCATACTTGGACCCAGTCTATTGGATTTGTGTGGCTGCTTCCAGAAATAAGAAGGGCAAATGTCAATGAGTTTTGAAAAGCAAAGGCAAGGAACAGGTTGTTAAATGGGCTGAGTTAAGCAATCTCCTAGAAAGGACACCTACTAAAAGTAGTGTGCAGAAGAACTTGTCCTAATGCGCTCCTCCGTTTCTCTGACTGTACAGTCCAAACTCAGTAACCTCCTTTCCTTTTAATACCTTTGCATTTCTGTGGTTTTCAGTAAGATTGATTCTTTTAAAAAGGCTGGATGGCAAGGAACATATCAACCCCTTCACTCATCTTTAAATAAAAGAATGTCTATTTCGTTGTTTATGAAGTACTGAGGAAGTACTGCCTCTATTTGCCAAAGAATTCTTGTCAATTTTCTTTTCCACATGTTATAAACCATATTGATGTGAATGCCTTCTGAAGTTACTCAGTCAAAAAAGTAATTCATTTCAGTAGAATGATTCTGAGGCACATCACTGCCCTGTAGACTTTCATCACATTCCTTTCTTCACATGAAAAATGAGTACATTTCTCAACTGCAATTTTAAATATTGAATAAGGCTACTGATACCAGAAAGTTTGATTATTCAGGACATGAGCTTACAAAGTGTTGAACACTGTTATTATCAAGGTACTAAGCAAGAGCATACAGCCTCTTCCTTGCAGCATGCAGCACTTTGGTGGATTAGACCCTAACGACAGAGGAGTAACAGTTTTTAGGAATTAATGTAGAGAGATGGAAGACAAGATATTACATAAGCCCGATATCTGGCCTTTTAGATGTCTTAATTTAGAAAGATATATTTAATTTATATTAAAAATGCATTTAGGGATAGATGAATAGACTTTTTTTTCAGTTTAGTCATGTACCACATCTACTTCATAGTGTTCATATTCTCTTGGATCAAGGAGTTGGCAGCTTTGGGTATTTAACACTTCATTAGCACACGGCATTAGCATATAATAAAAATAACAGGTTATACTGACAACAGTGTGCATTTTTTAATTTGACAGCATTCATTTAGAATTTGCAACAGAGGGAAGTAATTATATTAAAAAGGGCATGGCAGGGAAAACCCAGATTTTATTTGCACTTTATTAATAACTTAATGTATATACTTTAAGGTCCTGGAGAGCTTATGTGTTAGCTTCATATTTTCACACAACTGCAATGGAAGTGTAAGACAACTGAAATTAGACAGATATGATTAAAACCCTAGGTATCTGCAGTTTGTCAGTATTTTACTGTGTGCTAATTCTAGAGAAAAAAAATAGTTTAGTTCTGTATCCAGTCAGTTTTCCAGTCAAGTTTTTCTCTTGAGAAGTCAAGTGAAATTCTGATGGGGAACGGGCACATATTTAGCTTTCTGCTGTATATGCATCATCTTGGAGCATTAATGTTTCCACTGAAAAATATGCCATATTCGTTGAGCACTTTGATAAACGACAAATGCACTTGTTTGTGAATTAGGATCTCTGTTCTCTAAGTTGATTTTAACATACTTAATATGTGCTTTGATTCTTACAGCTCTTCATCTTGCTTCTTGGTTTCAGTAGAGTTTTCCTCTTCAAGGAGTACATGCTTTCAGATGGTCGTTTCGCTGTTTTGCCTAGGGTATTCTGATTCATCTTATTCTAGTGTGTTTTCCTATTTAGCTAGATGCCATGGATCAGAAATTTATTTTCTTTTCATCAAGAGCTTTCGCTTTCCACGAGGTATAATTTTATTTACTTTCTCCCTTTTCTTTTGTCCTTTCTTTCTGGTTCTTTTTGATAATTCATTTGAAGCAACATTTTATTTAATGCGCTTATAAACCATCACTGAATGTATTACTACAGCGTAAATTATTCCTCTTTCATGAAACACTAGAAGAACTGTAATTATACAAATTCTGTAAAGTCAATGGAATAACTTGACAGAATGAGAGAACACAATAGCCTCTCATTTCACTAGTCTAGATCATACAAAATAGATAGCAACACGTCAGTAAGCACTGACAAACCTAGTTTGCAGGTGAATAATTAACGGCCAATAGAGAGTACGTAATTCTCTGAAAACCTCATTTTGAATAGTTTGCCAGGGTTGTTTATGCTGGACAGTATTTGGAACCAGATGTTCCATGGATTATAGTAACACTAGTTCTAGTAAACCTCCTCTCTGCCGTCCTTCTTGGATTACAATTTCCAGATACTTAACAGAAATCAGTCTTTGCTTTGTTCACCTTCAAAGCCTGACATTTCAAGTATAAGATCAAAATATATTTTAGGACACAAAACTATTCTTCTTCTGAGGTAGTATTAGTATTGCAGCCTTTTATCATCAGCATCTCGACCTGTTATTTTGTATTCTGTAATTTGTAATATAAAATGCATTACACGTATGTATGCTTCATCTGCAAGGAATTATTTTACACCCTGAAAGGATAACAAAGAAGGAAGTGTTCCACAAATATGATAAAATTCCCAATTTACATTGGAAAATACACCAGTTCCACCCAACACACTAAATTTTGAGGAAAAAGATTAGAGTTATCTTTCTCCATTCCCAGGCAGAAAGTATATTTTTTTCCCCAAGCTGCACCGGCAAGCTTAAGGGAGTCATTTATAATTGCTTTATACAGAAAAAAAATAATTGATGGAGTTGGGAAAAGGAGAAAAACCGTATGGTTAAATTAATGTATTTGCATGATAACTATACTGTAAGATTTTATAATGCAAACATAAAACCTTGATTTGCATTTCAGATCAGTAACGTATCACACACAGCTTTAAAATCAGCTGATGATATGTATGTATTTTTAATGAAAGAGTCTTATGAAAAGATGCAGAAAAGCTTAAGAAGTAGAATAATAGAAAGGATGAAGTTCAAGCAAAATTTTCTTTGGCTCCTTTTACCTGTATGCTCCCACAAACACATTAACTGAGAGATGAAAATTCAAGGATTTTAAAATAAAAATGATTACGACCATGTCTTACAAAATGAAGATACTGTAAAAAGATAACAGGACATAGGCCACTCACATAAAATACTGGAACACACAAAGAATAAAACATAGCTAACAGAAAATACAGTTTTAATAAGTGGTTTTAAAACAGGATCTGTAAAAGGATAGCAAGATCACTATTCATGTAAGAATAGCTGTCTGTTGTAAAGGTCTCTTGGAAAAGCAGTTACAGACACACTTTTCAACAAGCATCCAGCTTTCACCAGCCTTGTAAGACAAGACCCTTACAAGTATGACAACTACTCCAATATTGTATCACATTAAGAACAGAGAATAAAAAGGAAAAATTAAGACAATTATTTGCTTTTACACTGTTGGACAAACAGTCTTCTCAAGTTAAAAAGGTGTTAATATGCATGACAGGAACCCTAAATGAGAATTTTATTTCTTATATAGTATTATTCTGTCCCAAAGTATTGTCCGTTTCATTCTTTAGAATACTGATGTTTAAATTTTCACCAAATTCCAAACCTTCATTTAAGGGAGTAGTAGGAATTCTTTGGTAGTGTTATGCTTTATGTGGAGTTGCATTAGCTTGTGTATCTGAGAAAGCTGCTCTGAAAAATATTTCTTTAAAAAGCACTGTGGCATTTTATATCTTGCCACAATGATTACAGTTTACATTCCTTTACTGCAAGAAAAAGGTGCCTGTTTATGAGGGCCAAAATTAAATCTGAGGTCCAAAGATCAAGCTCTCAAAACATCACAATCTAGCCAGATTGTCAAGTAAGAAAATGACTTAATTCTTTTATAATCCCACTCCTGTGAAATTATATCACCAATTTAATCTAACCCTAAGGAACACTATTAAGAAGGAAATACATTATAATGAAAAAGTTTAAGACAGGATTTGGAGCCCTCTGTTAGTAATGTGAGAGGTACTAAGGCTTTTACTTCAGCAGGAGGTTGCAGAACTGCAAATAAGGTCTAAGTTGAGAGAAGACTACAGAAACATCTTTATATCTTGGATTTTCATCTTCTGAGTTTCTCTATTTTGCTTAGAACTCTGGCCCTTATATTACTATTCACCTATGAATTAACTGTGATTAGAAAGAATTCATCAAGAAGCAAGCAGCATTTACATTTCTGGTCCAATAGCCAGAATATAATTCAGTTCAATCTCTTCAGTTTTTGTTGGCCTAACTGGGAGAAACGCAGGAAGAAAATTATTTTTGTCACTGAAATATGCACAGAAAGCAATGTCACCAACTAAACGAACGTCACATTTGTAATGACCCGGATTCACTCCTAGATTGATAAACGGTGCATAATAAACTGTATAGCTCAGCAAAACAACGGTTACTTTCTAAGTGACATTCCTGCATGTATCACAGTTTCCTTTTAGCTTTTGAACAAAGGTTTGTCTTGCAGTTTGCATTCCTCTTGGAAAATAACGCTGATTTGAAGTATCTCCAGAACTGCTACATTTAGCCTATGTATTGTTCATGCTGTGTGCTCCTGCCACCGAAGATCTACAACACTTCTGTCAAGTTCTCTACTAGTCTTAGTATCTACTCCATATTTTGCAAAGGGTTTCTCTTATCCTATATGATATACAAAAGAAAAGGCACACAGATGAGGAAAGGTTTACACTAGCAGCTATCTGAAAAGATACGCTGTTCTAGTCTTGAACTTTCTATAGAAGTTGATCTTCATATTGCAAGATTTCCTACTGTCATTTTCGGATAGCTGTCTAAAGAAGACATCCCCAAGCTATTATAATTCATTTCCATGTAGAACGATATTCTCAATACTGTGGCTTCAGGTATTTAGACTACATCAGAATAGGTAATATGTATAAAACAGGAACCCTCTTCTTCCTAAGAAGTGGTGAACACAGATTTTCATCTCCGATCGTAAGAACATCTTGCAGTTTATGGTTGGGAGACAGGCTCATTTTCTTCCGGTACTGATAGAAGCTATCCATCTCTGCTCTGGGAGCCGCACATCTGCACCTTCAGACAGAATGTTCTGTCAATTGGGTAAGGCAGCTGTGATGGAAATTTTTATCCAGAGGACATTTCAAATACAGAGGAGCAGCACCACGCTGACATCAGACATAAGTGCGACTGAAGCCATGCAGCTGGCATAAACAATGTGCCTTTCTGCTACCTCTAGCCACGGCATGCCACCAGCTCAGAGGGTTGAAATGCACTGTATTTACATTCCTGTTACGTTGTGTAGTAGAAGAACAACTGAGCAATAAATAGTTTATATTCTACCATGCAAAGAAAATTAGGAGTTCTTGTGAACAATCTTCAGCAAGAGGTAAAAGACACAATTCTGCTCAACCACCTCAGCTGATCACAGCCTGTTGAATCATGGCAATGCTTGGTGACGTATATATCTGCATCATTAACAGCACAGTAACTACTACTAAATGAAGGCTTTGTTAGCAGCTTTGAGAAAGAGGCAGGGATATAAAATGGGGCAGTGTGAAACTTTATCATGCTTTTTAAACAATGACACTTGAAGGTCGTGGCAGCTTTGAGAAAACTCCAGTGCTGCATTCTATGGTATGTCTGCTCTTCAAGAAAACATTCCTTCCAGTGCTGTGAATATAGACTTCTCACAGTACCAAAATCTACTTTGAAATTACTATATCATCTGAAATATGCTTCCATCTATAAACATAAATAAGTCTTTTAGCTTGATATGGCACCAGTGAATATTGAGAAGTGAATACCTTGCCATTACTATACTTCAGTTTATTCCTTTTTGTTACCTAAGAATTCTGATCTGTATTCCTTTGCCCTTACTGAATGGATGTTCCAGTATTCACAGCATTTTGATAACACCCATTTTAAAATCCAGTTGTTATATCTATTGCTCCCCCCACCTACATTTGTCATCCGCATGGAAGATATAACTGCAATCCTGAGTTAAAAAGGATGAACACACTGAACAGTTGTTCTGCAGCAATCTATTTGCATAGCTTTATCTCCAGTTGGCCTATGAGTCACCCCAAATTAAGGCCCCACTTTGCTGTGCACTGAGCACAGCAGCAGAGTGTCTTGAGACTTAAAACAATCTCGAGCACACAGTTATGAGATGTACAATGAACTTAACCATTTGCTGTCTTGGTTTTTTATTTATTGTTTAGAGACATGGATCTCTGTGGCTAGACATGAAAAAATCCCATGGCTGACAAGACTCCACATAGGACTCACACAGTGCAATCTCCTCCTCTTACTACTTGTAGAACTCCACCTACACCTCCAGGCTCTCTTGTGGTGCTTTCTCACCTATCCCAGCATCCCACAAGTAGCACAAAGCTGAGAAAGCACTAATATGGCAGCAAGATGAAGATGTCCTCACACACAAAGAAAGCCCATCAGCAACACGTTTAACTGTGTCTGCAGCACATGCTTTAGCCTCTCTCCCAATCCCACTTCCCACTGAGCCATGTCTCTCCCTCCATCAGAAGATATTTCAGAGATTGTACTTCAGTGTGCAATTCAATGTCTAATATGCTTCCATGGCATTCGACCGTTTTGGAAGGTGCACGATTCAGTCACAACTGTTTGTAAGATTCTGACATTACAGTGCTAAAAATGACAGCTTTATAGAAAAGGTTATAGAAAAAAATGAACTACTTCACTACTTTCTGAAGTATTAGAAAAATTATTATTCAAAAATATGCCCAGCATATTTTTTTCTAGAAGCCTTTGGATTTTGATGGTATCAGGAGATGATATTAGTATCATAAGATGCAGAGCATCCAATATCAGGTAAACTGCTGCAAAACAGACTGGTCTAAAAGGATATTTCGCAACGGAAAAAAAATTAAAAATTCTTTTTTTTATACACTGGTCCAATACAGAATGGTTTTCTTAAGAAACTTACTTCAAGTCCAACACACCAGCAGTATCTCAGACATAGTGAATTAACTTTTAGGTTCTTTTTTATTCAACTACATCTCAACACAGGTGACTGGGAGCTTTGTGTATTCCTTTTTACTCCATCTGTATACTAATGGTGTCATGTCTGTTTTCAGGTTTTCAAGCTTGCTGCTAATGGAGAATTTTTCTGACAGTTTTATACAGCCTTTCCATTTTAGCAGTAATGCTACTGACCTAAGAGTTTCCATTATGCACTAAAAAGTATTACTGGTATAGATTTGTTTCTTTATAAAGATCCATAATACTCTGTGCCAAAAAATTTTCACACCCATGGAAAAATTACATGACAAGGTTCTTATCACAGAAGAGAAAGTAATTCTTGAAGTGCTAAAGTAACATGAGTTATTTGAACTCTTAGCAAAATATTACTGAAGTATTAGTACAAGCATTTAAATAGACTGAGAGCAGTTATTTTAGGGAATAACTAAGGGATATTTTCAGATACCCATCCTTCTGAGCCAGTGTGTTAACAACTTATATCACATAAAGTTAATATTCTTATACTACAAAATCTCCTCCTAATGAGAGTGAGAAGCAGGAAATGGAGAAGTATACACTCTTTCCATTTAATCCAAATATTCCAAAAGGGAATTTTACATTAACTTTGACAGAACTTAACTGGCATTTAAACTACATGTAAAATTAGCAATGCAAACTTTTATGCCACTGCAGAACGAATACAAAGTGATATATTCTTTGTTTGAATCCAGTTGTAGCAGTAACACCTATTAACATTTGGATTACATGAATATCAAAGATATTTCAATGGAGACAAAACTAAAATGTGATTTCTCCATAGAGTTTTATCATAGGCATATACAGGGTCAAGACCACCAGCTGGAATAAGGTCAGTGGTGCCATACCTATTCTTAACCTCTAAGGATCCCACTAAGGCTTGGCCACTATCTGGGAAACATAAGAGTGTACGGCGTAGGAATTAACAGATGCCAGAGGCTTGTTACATCATAGGAATAAACCTACCACCCTCTCCACAAATCCTATTTCCAAAAGAATATGAAAGAAAATCAGTGAGTGCAAACACAGATTCTCCAATTTTTTATGCTGGAAAGCCACACATAGCGATGTAACTCAGCCCTGAGTGTCAGGCTTAACTTTGAATGACCTGATTTTGGCCAAATGTGTCACAGCTTTAATGTTATTTAAATGCGGGATTTTTTTTGTCTGTGAATATTAGCAAAGCCCTTGCTGCTTTAGATAAGCAGATGACATTCCATTCCTCATTAAAGCAAAGAAGTTGAATATTTATGAGTGTGGAGAATTATGTTGTCATGCATGTTAGTCTAGAAAATATAAATTCATCTCTTAAAAAAGTCAAAGGATCAAAGAAGGTTTTTACTGTTAATTGGAAACAAAGTGTCAACGGTGTCCTGATTTAAAGGGCACTCAAAGATGATAAGGGAGGGGTTGTTGTTTTTTTTCCAAAAAGGAAATATAATTAAAGTAGAAGTGGAGTTATTATTAGTACTTCTTTACTAAAATCCTTTTCATTGCCTGTGGCATTCCCAATGTTCAAAGTAATTTTAAAAATAAAAAATATATTCTTGCAAACATACTTCAAAATTACTAAAAGTAATATTTTTATAGCCAAAAGCACTTTAAACATCATGGTTGAAAGTATTTTAATTATGATGGTTTTACATGCTTCTTAAATCTACACATTTAATGCAACTACTACATTTTCATTGTTCTATTTATAAGTAAAAATAGCATACTTAGCTCATGGCTAATTAATAGATAGAAAATAAGAGAGGATCGCTTCCCATTTTGGACTCCTGTGCCCAGCCCCAATTGCAGCAGTAAAATTAAACCTGTGCTTGCTGAGCAAACCTAGAAACACTAGATTTCTTGCGCACACACACACACACTCCAGAACAACAGACTGAGCTTATGCTAGCATGGAGTATACTGTTAGCATTTCCTTCAGCAATGAGCATTATTATACTCAACATACACTCAAACCAGCAGTATTACAAACATAACTTGCAAGAAAGAGCAAATGTCTTTTATGGGTCACAGTATAGACTATCACAAGAGTATAGACAGGGAACAATTTTATGTTCATGTTCTTTCTAATTAAATACACAAACTGTAACCTCTAAGCAATAGATCTCTCTCTTTTCTGATGAGATAACCACTGCGCTTTTTTAAAATAGAAGGTCATTTGTGTTTTCTTTAGCATTCTTTAATTGCAGTAGTCTTGAGATGCATCCTGCAAAAGGCTCTTACTCTTTACTGTAGCAAGTGTACATGTTCAATCTTAATTTCCATATGAACAGAAATTTGCTGAAGAAAAGAGAACACCTAACACTTAGATTAGCCCTAAAAGACAATGTTAAAGTCGAGTAAATATTGACAACGCTATCTGAAATTTTCCTGGTCTTTCTAGATAATCTCCATGATAAAGCTTAAAAGGTTACAAAGTCATATAGTTTGGACAATCAATTATAATGCTCTAAAATGTATTTATTATCAAGGCAAAATCCAAACAAACATATTCTTTATGCTCCTCCAAATGCATCAGCTGAAGTATTATGAGAATAAATACCATTTTATCACTATTACATTTTACTAGAATACTTGTTAATAACACCAACAAATAATTAAAATACAAGTGAGAGATGGTATTACAAATCATTAGTGCTTAGAACAGCATTGTGTGAACTTTTTTTCCAGTAGTAATAGAATTTACATGATTACAAGTGCAGTGGGTGCCATTAAAATTTTAACATTTGCCACCCTTTGTCATTATAATTCTGTATATATTCAAGGGCAGGGAATTTGGAGGTCTTGCAAAAGCACCTGCTGCATCTATAAGTCACAAATTATATTTCATTATAAAATAATTTCAGTGTTCTGCTGATAGGATTATTCAGCTGCCTGAACTTGCTGCCATCATTTTTCTTTGAACGTAGACCCTCTGGGGCAATGTCAACCCAACAGATTATTGACATTACTGTTGTTCAGAACACCAAAACTTGGTTTTAATTTTAAAGTTTCAAGTCCACTTCTTTAAGCATGCAAATTGGCAACTCAGGGAAGAAAACGCCCTCTTAAAAACATGCAAGCACGGGGGATATTTTAGGATATGTATGAGCAATTGCCCCTTCATCTAATAGGTAAGCCATAGACATGAGTGAATGGCTCAGCTCTCAGAAACAGCACTTTCGTGTACGTGCTTGGGTGGGGAACACCCCCCGTGCCTATAAAGCCATTCAGCAACAGTAATTAATTCCAGCATGATATGAAGTAAAATCTAATGTGGTTTCAGACTGGTGAGAAATGAATCATTTTTTCTCCTCACCACTTGAGACAGAGAATCATTAAGGTTGAAAAAGACCCTTAAGATGATCAAGTCCAACTGTAAACCATGAAGGACAAATCCAAACTGGAGAGCTTAGGGAATTCATGCTGAGGAGCAGAAGCTTTTAGACTTCACTTTCAGAGTGAGGTGAACTTCTGGAATTGCAGTCTGGGCCATGGAGGAATTGGGGTGCCTCACTGGGCCCAGGCTAAGTGAGGACAAAACCAGTGAGACAAAGCTGCTCAAACACAGTCATTGTGGCTGAGCAACCTGCACTGTCATGTAAGAAAGGAGACAAACATCAGCTTTCTGCATCAACTGCCATGCATTCTGCGGTTTCATCTACATGTAATAGAATCCCTGTAGATCTGTCTGTCTAGGTGGTAACAAAGGCTTCAGAGCTAACATCTAATCT
This sequence comes from Actenoides lindsayi, assembly GCA_025331215.1. Classification (NCBI taxonomy): domain Eukaryota; kingdom Metazoa; phylum Chordata; class Aves; order Coraciiformes; family Alcedinidae; genus Actenoides; species Actenoides lindsayi. The sequence continues at coordinate 194,260 of WTSP01015305.1, read as the reverse complement.
GTTAGGACATCCAAATGCTCCACTTCTCCAGGAGGGCACTGTTACCTCCTTCCAAAAGGACCAGCCTAGTTACAGTCTTCTGCTGAAAAGACTTTAAAAGTTTAGATTTCAAAATGCAATAAATATGCTTTCCTATAAAGCTCCAGTGAAACGATTAACAAAGTAAGATGTTAACTGAATAAGAATATTACATTAACTTCTGCAATTACTGCTTTCATATGTTTGCTTAGATTTAACTACATAATTCATAGAATCAGTGAAGTTAGATATGTAAAAGCCCTATTTAGGTCACCTAGTCCATCTTTGCCATTTTCATCACTGTATTGTCCATTTTCTCTTTAAATCTTAATAATCTGTAAATCATGTATGGTTTATAAACTGGGTGCATAGCAGAAATGTTATTTACAAATGACAATCACAAACCAAGGCAAAACAACATTACAGTATGCACTAAACTTAGGGATTTGGGTTTGTCCATTGCAAGAAGGCTATAGCTCTTGGTACCAAGCTGTCAGTGAAGTCAAGGACCACACAAGTAGACCATTCATGGTTTGTTATACATTTTGACTACAATATGCTACATAGAATTGTGTTTATTATTTGAATTTGGCCTAGGAAAATTAGTTCATGCTGGCACACTGACAGCAGAATCATGCTGACAGGAAATTTGTTTTAAAAAAATAAAATAAAATAAAATAATATATATATCCTAGAACTCCCCAGCACAGATACTTTGTTATATAAACATGATTCAGGATATACATGCACACAAAGGAAGGCTGGGTTTTGAGGAACTTTTTAACACTAGAGAGAGCCTCTACAACCACCTATGGCTACCTGTCTGATACATGTGAAAATCAGTTAAGCTGAATTCAACATTCACTTGTGTTTTTTAATTACCACAAATATAGGAATCCCCAAATCTGCTACTGAACCACAAAGAGACAACATTTGTGAGGAAGACAACAGTCCTGGAAATACTTAGACTCAAGTGAAACAAAAGAAAATACCTATGACTTGGCAAAAAGTCAAAACTGCTTCCAAACAGCTCTTAACAGCTAACCACAGGCTTCTTAAAGGGGTGAAATGGGATTCAGGAAACCCTACAATTACTTTTATTTTTTTAATTGTATGTGTATGTCTATGCATATAAAGTGTGTGTATACATATATTTAAATGACTCTCCTCATTGTGCAGGAAACATTCATTTTGGAACCCAGTGTTAACAGACTGGGTTTTGTGAAGTCTGAAGTCTCCAACAAATGCCTAAGAGCTTTCCGTACTTTCTTAATGCAGCAAAGACGTTGGAACTTAATGAGAACAATTAAAACATCAATACCATCAATAATTGTACTTCAGAGCATTTTCACAGAGACTTCTGACTACTGAGGCTGTCTGCAGTCTCAAGGAGATAAAAGTTCGAGAGTGATGAAGAGCAGAAAACGTGCTGTCTGAAAGAGGCTGCTGGGACAACAAAGGCTGCGTAGAATATAGATTTAAAATTCAGACAATTTGGTCACTAAAGCCTCTACCTTAAAGCTAAGGAAGAGAGACTTTTCCCAACACCTTCTGAATGCTCCAAAAGCCTCCCTTGCCAAAGCAGGTTGTATCTAGGCTCTAGCCAGCTGTCAAAAGCTCTCACTACAGATTTCCACCTTTTATCTATCTTTTTGGAAACAAACAACTCCCCGGTTCTCTGTGGAGTACTCTAATTAATGAAAGCTCATGCATTTATTCTGCATAGTATATAAACCTGCTTACAAAACAAAGCAGAACAAGGTTCATCACATCACTACCAGTCTGAATTTTCCATCACTGAAAAGCAGAAAGGGTAAGAACGGGTTGACAGTTTCAGGGCAGGGGATTGACAATCAAAGAGCGGAACAGGGGCCCAAAGAGCCTGTGCAGTTTCTGGCCTTGGAGGTTTTCAAGGGCCCGCAATAAAGTCCCGAGCTGCCTGGTAGGACCTTAAAACTGACCCTGCTTCAGAAGGAAGTTGGACAGTATGACCTCCTGAGCTCTCTTCAAACTTGACACTCTGACTTTCTGTGTCCATGTTCAAACTGGTTTTAAAACAAGAGCCACCAGTACAACAAAGAATAATTAAGACAAGTGATAAGTAGACTTCATTACCAAGATTTAATAGAACTCCAGTATAACCCAAATACCCTTTTGAACAGCTTTGATCACCCTCCTGTTTCTAGGAGTCCCTTCACTTTATGTTCATAAAGTCCTTCAAGATGAAAAGCATGCCATGAAGGGCAGGTATATTAATTTTTCCAGTATTTTTAACCTACTTGAGGGATCAACAAAGACACGGTTTACTTTCATGACAGTTACCTGTTAATTTTGTTCCATCTTGTGGAAACATGCAGCTAATCTGAATGCACTGGGGTGATTTATTTTCTTGTTTTATCATATCAACCAACTCTCTCCTATTAATTCAGGACATTAAAATCTATGCCAGCATGCAAGGGATTCAGTAATACTCCACAATACATTTTATGTGTAAATCTACAATCTGAGGTTAAACTAAACCACCAGAGCACAAAGACTCCATGATACACAACTAGTACAGCAGAAAACGAGTTTGTAACTAGGATTATGACCAGGAAAGATATGGATTTTTAAAACGTATACAAAAATGTAGGATTTCCTCATGAATCTTATATAAGTACTAGTACAAATTTATTTTAAGTTTATGCTACCATTTTCCTTTTAGTTTATGAAGAAGAAAACATTTGGGAAGGTGCATTTTCTTCTCCACCTGTCTTTATTTGATTTATTAGCGTATTACGTTTATCTGCATTCAGTTGTCCTGGTAGTTAGGGAACAATCTGAGGCAATACACAATGAATGCAACATTGAGACTACTCCTAAAGAGCACAAAAATTCCCTTTTTGAAAATATGCCTCATTCCCATTGACAAACTATATCTACACTTCAGTATCCTGCCAAAAAGGCTGAATTCGTAAATGCAGTGAAATTATTTCCCCCACACTTTCTTCTGTACTATTATATACAAGCTGAAATGCATCCAACAGTATAGAGGTCCATGACAGCACAACACGGTATTTGATGGAAACGGCAAGAAAAACTAAGCTGTGCCTATTGGAATTCAATGAATATCCCTAGCTCAACATAGCTTTAATAGTGAAAAGTTTCAGTGAGTCTTGAACTTGCTGGCTGCGTTTGTTGAGCATCTCAGCTCTCGCGCTGCCCGAGCCCTCTGCCCCGCAGGCAAGATGCACGTCTTACAGAAACTTTCTTTCCTCCTTAGTCCGTTTGTGTAAAATTACATTTTGAAGCCTGTCTAGCTGAAGTGGGAAAAGGAGAACTGTATCAGAGTGAAGGAAAAGAGAAGATTGCCTACATGTAAACCAATCTTGAGAGAAAGATCCTTGCGGTAACAGAAATAATTGCTTAGTTTTATGAAATCCAGGAAATCCTCCAAGTAACTGTTTATCCCTGGCCTCACAGCAATACTTGAGAAGCACAGGTAGAGGCTGAGCCCGTGCTTCTCAAGTCCCTTGTAAGTTCATCTCCTGATGTCACATCTTGTACATGACTTCAAATGAGTTTCTCTTCAATCAAATACTAAACTGACTCACACTTACACTGTGAAATCACATGAGACTTTTGGGTCAGGATAGCAAGTCTGCAATCTTCTACATTTCCTGTTTCAGAAGGAGACCTTCTGACACCCAATCCAAAACTGAAACCGGTTTTACAGAGGGTGAAGTTTGAGTAAAAACATGCAAATAGTTCATTTCTATTTAAAGTGGTCTCACCTGTTTGGGTTTAGATAAAATGCAAAAAGCAGTTACAGGTTTTTACAAATTAAATTCGTTAACAGTTTTTCAGCTTGTGTGGTACAGTCAGACTGTGACTTACTCTCTCTGGATAGCTAGTTATGCTTGAACTAGACAACACATCTGAAAAAAGCTTTAGCAAAGATATTTGTTTGATAATTCTGTTCTTCAGGAAAATATATACATATGCTACTATTCACAGATTGTTTTTAAGTAGAAACAATGCAACATTCAATGTATTGTATATAACTTAGGGGTGACATGTTTCATTTCCATCTCACAAGCGTTAGAGAGACTTGTGTCCTTAGAGTCATGTTGCCCTTGTGTACAGAAAGAGTGATCCAACTTAACCTGGGATACTGATGTGACCTGTTCGCATGGCAGGAAACATCAAAATACTTTTCTTCAAGACCTTCCAATTTGACCACTCAGATGACATTGACTCAAGGGCAGAAGAGATACTGAAGACAGCAAAGCCAGGAACAAGACTATCAACATGTAAGTAGGGACTTGAATGTTTGCTGAAACAAAGGTTGTGCCCAAGTTTTCTCCACGAGTGTACTAGAAAAGTTGCCCTTTAGTCTAGTGGACATCACTGACAGGTAAATAATGTGAACATGTGAGCCTTGAGCACAAGCTCAACCTAGGTCCTGTATAACTCTGAATAATGTAGCTCCTGAACTAATTCCTGGAGAGTATTTTGCACACCATCCATGTGCAGACTTACTACTGATGTGCTTGGGACTCACAGGCAGAACAGACAGACTGTGCCCCTTTGATTTGACACTCTGTATATGAAAAATAAGGTTTAACTAGGAATGTATCTGTTTCTGACAAGGCTATGATGGATAGAGCTACTTTATTTACTCTGACAGTAATATCGTTGCTGATGAGCTTTGTGTTTTGCAAAAGAAAAGGAACAGTGAGTATCTAGTTTTATATGTGAGGTGAAAAATTGCATTTCAGCCTGGAATATATAATTTCATAGATTATGAGTTTTGTTTAATGACTGACTGCAAAACTGATATTTCAGAGTTTAGCATTTCAATGATTTATGGTCTTGTCAGCAAATTTTTAATATGCTTTATGTGCACAGATGTTTCTGCAGTTGTGACATGCTATAAAAATTCACAGTGGTCAATTGCCCTCCAGAGCTTTACATGTCAAGTCTGTGGCAAAAAAAAGTCAGAGGATTGTGTAGTGGAGCTGCAATGAAGAGCAGGTAGGGATAATTTTGTCATTAACTTATGAAGTTTCTTGTTGTTAACCACTGTTTGCAGTTGCCTGTGCTTCCAAAGGTGTCGAGAAAGATTATTTGAAATACAAGAAAGAAAATTCAACTAAAACCACTGCAACAATAATACCTTTTCAAATAAATTGATAAATAAGTAAATAGGACGTACAGACCTGACCTCCTCATACCTAATTTTGGGCTAAATTGCTACAGCTAAATAGAAACAACCTTATTAGAAACAAATCCCCCTAATGTCTCTTCAACATTATTTTCTCAATAGAAAAATCTGACTCCTCAAAACAAACAAGCAGGATGGGCTGGAATAAGTGGATTTTATGGGACTGATGATGATTTCATAGTACGGTACTGTGATGGTACTGACAGTGAGATGTTGCTCTCCAACTGGTTTGTGGTCCATCAGGATGTGGAAGAACCAGCACCCACAGTAGTGCTGCTTAATACAGAGATATCTGTATAATCTCTTGACACACATTTCTACAAGACCTGAATAAATTTAAACTTCAAAGCACCCTCTGTTCTCAAAAGCAGCACTCACTAGATCCCAAGACTCCTATTCTGAAAGCAAAAGATCTGGTCCTTAGTTTTTTGTTTGTTTTAAGGTTTATTTTTATCCTTCTATTCCATTAATATAATTTTCAAAGTTGTATTTACTACCTATAATTCTGGTTTTGCTGGAATACTTTTGTCTCCTCCTAGGCCTATGAAAGCAGCAGAGAATTGTGATGTTACGTTGTCATGTGGCAAGCCAGGGATAATATATTCAGCTTGGTAGCTTATTGGGATTTTATATCTTTTTTTTTCCGCCTTCCTTCAAACTGTTTCTCAGTCAGCCATCAGTTTCATGTTTTGTTTGACAGACTATTTTCAGTCTAGCTGAGCTCATTGAATTGCAAAGGAAACTAATGAGTATGAGTATTACAACACTCCCACATAGACAGGCTCTTCCAACTGGCTACCTCACTGCCACACAAAACCTTCACACAACTCTACCAGATTTGTTGAGCAACAGTGATGTATCAGAACAACAATAAACTGCTTAAAAAAAGCTCTTCTTTCTTATGTATAGGTGAGAATACAAGTAAACAAAGCTACATTTTAAAAATTGCAAATTATCCTTACAGACTGTTTGGGATACCAAGTCAACGTACAACTAAATTAGCATGTCTGCTCTAATCTGTTGTCAGTATAGCTGCTAGGAAGCAAACAAAGGAAAACAAGAATTGCACCGTTCCCCCCACCACTGTATTGACTGATTTAGCCAATACAGTGGTATTTTTTACCAGTAATTTTTACAGATAATTATACAGAAAACGATATTACAGGATAAGGACATTCAAACGCACAAAAAAAAAGAAAAAAATATAGGAGTTTCATCTTGATCTTAGCAGATACCTCTTCTTCCACAGCGTGGAACCATCAGCAGGTCTGACTGTTGCATTGCTGTAAATTCCCTGTACCTTAAAGGCTTCTACATTTCTCCAGGGATCCCTGCATGCCCCTCTGTAAAGTTCAGCCAGGTCGAAGGACATGTGAGAAATCAGCTGTTTCTCTCAAGAGTATGAAAGTCAATGGCCCTGGGATATTTCAAGTATGGGCACATGTGGCCATGCCTGCTTTAGAATTAGCTGCATGCATCAACAATGACTTTCAGTGAGAAGAATTATTCCTGCTTCAAAACCAGAACTTGCTGGTTTAGAACTTCATTAGAGAGAAGCAATAGTGCAAAGTAACTAACTTCTCTGTTCTTCACTGTCCTATCATTACATCTGACTTCATAATTTATGTTTTATAAAAAGAAAACCAAATCATTTAGCTTAAATTGAACTGTGAAAAACAGACATGCCTTAAAAAACATAATACTATGAGTAGTCAAACACATGGCAACAGATTTTAGCTCAACTAGAATATGAACAAACTCCCATATGGTAGCATGAGCAATCATGACCAAAACAAGACTATATATCTTGTACAAGGAATAACAAACAACTATGTTTTAACAAAAAGAAAAAAATGCCAAAAAAGCAAAACAACAAAAGAACCCCAAACCCTTCTCTGTTTTATTTGCATTGGAAAATAAGTATGTTTTTCTGAAAGTTTAACTACAGGAATTGCTGGATTACTAAACATCAAATGTCCTTTACCAAGCTGATTCCAGAAGTAACAGATGATCATAAACAGCTTATATTCTTGTTTTCTGCAGAAAACTGTTCATTAAAACTGCATAGCAGAAAATATATTTATGTAATTCACTCAGTGACGATGCAAAAATATTCCTATATCAGGATTCAGAGAAAATAAACTGGACTGTAGCTGAAAAAGGGAATAAATCAACACATATCTGGACATTCTCCTTGAATAAGCATATTAAATATTCCTGTAGAAGTCCAGACAGTGAATGATTTATGCTACTTCTACCTACAGTTTAACTCTGAGTCCTCTGAAATAACTGTTCAGTCACTGTAGCTGTGGAGAGCTACAACTCAATCAACTGGGAGCAGAATACCTGCTTGCTTGCTGAAGGTTTAATTTGCCCTAGGTAAGTTATCTTAATTTCTTGGGCACAGAAGAGGGCTAGGATGGCTATCTGGCTGTTACAGAAAGGCTCTTCTACCTGGAAAGTCTTTACAGATTTCAATGCATTAACACTTTCAAAGCATAATGCTCTAACATTTAGCTTATTGCACTACAAATGAGTTTGGGTTTGTTGTTTTTCTTTTTGGGTTTCTTTTTTTTTTTAATGTTAACGATTCTGATTTAAATATTATAGCAAATAAACACTACTGTAAGGTAAAATGAAGGTAAACAAGGCGAGAGCGCTTATGTAATATCCCATCCCCATCAGACAAATTCTCTGCAATTTTAGTTCATTTTCCCAACAAACTTCTGTATCACTCGCCAGGTGGCACGTCTGACCTCAAAATCTCTTTGCAAACAGTCTGCTGTTGCTAACGCAGTAGAAATTCAAATCATTTGTTCTAGAGAAACAGGTTGAATCAACATTCAGACAAGGTGCAACACCTATATTTGTTCAATATTAATTACACTTCTGGCTCATTCAGTACCGTACAGCTGTCTCAAAGCCATCAAGAAGGAAGTCAGTGGTAAGGAGCATCCCTGTGCTAGCTAAAGATGTATGTAGACCATCAGTCTGAGCCACTGTGTCAGTCTCTGACCTCTCACAAACATCACAAATAATCTCCCTCTATAGCATAAGGTGAGTTCATAGAATTATCCAGCCAAAAATGCTAACTTGCTTAAAAATTATCTCACAATATGTTCATGCATTCATCAAAGTGTTAAAAATAGCTAACTCCATACTTTTCCTATGTTCTGCATTATTCCTACACTGCATGAAACATTACAGTGCACACAATAAATGGAAGACCAGGTCCTTGATTTGCACTGGAATTTGCTACATACTTGTCAATTCAGTATCAGGAACTGCATCCCCTCACTGCATAATGGGAACACCATCTGCTAGCTAATATTTGGAGGTGTCCATTTCTCAAAGAACTTTACAAGAGCTGAGTACCAGTATCCCCACCTTCCAGGTGAGGCACAGAGAGGTCCCTTGGGTCCTATTACAGCATTCTGTCCACTACCTTCCATGGACACTATGAAAAAATAACTGGATAGCAGACAACAAAATTTGCCTTCCATGGAAACAGATACTGTGCTTTGTGTGGAATAGAAACGACAACTTTGATAGAGCCAGAGATCTCATTATGCACATGATGTTCCCATTGTAGAGCTTTAGGTAAGAGCTGCAGGAGTTCATGTAGCATCTGCACAGGCAGTTAACATTTGTAGCCTCGGAAGGTATCAGTGCTTTTCCAATGGAGCTCTTATTCCAATGTTATACAGTCAGAGGATGGTTATTGTAATGATAATTATGCCAGGAAAGGAATCAAAATACTATCAGACTGCTGGCCAAACTCACTCTTCATCCTAAAAAATTCCATTTAAACTGTTGGCAGTAATTATTAAGATTGAGAAATGATCCATTCTGAGAATTCATGCCAACCGTAAAGGGTATGTTGAAAAAGTGGATTCATAATAACTATACAATCTCCTCCTTTGATTTGAGTGGTCAGTACCTTTCTGAGTTGAAAACAGGAAGCTTGACTACAATAGTTTTTTAATTTGTAGATAATTTTGCACTATCAAGTTATTTTTTCCTCTCCCACCCCTTTTCAATACTATGAAGTTTGTTTAAAATAACAGTTTTAATTATATAGAGACTCCCATGGGAGATTTATAAAAGATTTTTTTTTCTTTACACCTGCCACAAACTGCTTAATCATATTAAATGGGATTTAGACAAATTGGGCTGTTTGCCAGTAATGAACTGAAAAGAACATCTGGACATGTGCAACACATGCAAATTCACCTCTAGCAAATCAGTCTGGTGGTGGTGAATCCTAGTTTCCTTCTAGATGATTTTTGATTTGTGGCCAATTACTGTTGACCTCTAAAAAGGACTAAAACATTCATATACTTTTAACTTCTTAGACATGTTTCGGGTTTATTCTGTAATATCAGATTTTCATACAGTCTTTTGCTATAGATCAGATATATAGATAGTTCTACTAGTTTCATACAGTTCCACTATAGATACAGATATATTAGCATGTACCAGATGTTTACAAATCAGTAGAGATATTTCATTTTAGAATTTTCGGTAATAAAAGAATAAGGTCTCTGGAGCTCATCATTCCCTTTGGAAATCACACAATATAGCTGACAAAGTGGCCACAATTCATCCCCACTATCAATATCCTGAGGTCAGCGGTTCCAAAACTGCACCGAGGTATGAAGTTGCACCAGGGAAACATTGAACTCCATCAGATTTCACACTAATGACCATGTTAAAGGGTTTTGGAGGAGTCCCATATGATGAATCCTAATCAAAGTGCTCAGCATCCAGCAGAAGTACTCAGCCTATTACAGTACTAAACCTTATTGGTAGAAAATGCCTGTTTTTATGAGAAGTGGACACCTGAGCCATAGGATATTTTAATGTTACTCTGACGTATGTTTAGATCCTTTCCTAAAACTCGAAACTAAATGACAAAAGAACTAAATCAACACATAATGAGTCTGAGGCTTTGTCTATGTATCTTCCACATGATTTAGTGTTCACAGGTCAACAGGCAAAGAAGTGTCATGCTATCCTGTGAAGCTTAAAATATACTCTATTAAATATGACTATTTCTCAAACAGAAACATAAAATACAAAGATTTAAATATAGAAAGAATAACTCCAAAAGAATAAAAGAATAACTCTAAAAGAATAACTCCACAGACATGGTCTCACTCAGCATTAATTTTCTTATGGGATATTTTGTCTAAGTAACAGCAATAAAATTATAAACCAGAGAAATACAATATCCTGATCCACAAAAGATCATGGATTTTTTAAAATCTGCATCATTATACAAACCTGAGAATTCTGTAAAATATATTAGGAAATAACAGAGACTTTAATCAAGCTTAAGACTTCTTAGTTTTGTCTTTTAGAGACAACATTTGTAGTATTCCCCATACAGAGCACTATCAGGCAACTGGTTCTCCAGGTTGTTTCCATTTCTTATAAGTCCAAAAAACCCCAGAGTTCCTAGATGTTAGATGCCAGACACACCTGAAATCTGTTCTAATTGATCTAGTGATGCCATCCTGGATTAACCTTCATTTCAATAATTCTTAAAGCCGATGCTCATTTGAATATCAATATGGGTATGCATTTTGCTGCACTTACACAATCCTTCAGGCTAAAGAGTGACTGTGAGATTTTCTTGAAATGGGCTGTGTATTTATAAATTTGGGAAAATCCACAGCCTAGCAGGGTAAGAACATCTAAAGAAATGTGAAATGGCTTAAATATGCTCACGCTTCTCCACTATAGCTTTAATTCTGCAGGAAACACGCAAGATTCTTATACTGTCCCAGATGCACGTAATCTTAGCCTGCATTTCCAAGAGCTCACCAGAGACAGTGGTATCTGTCCATGTTCACTAACCTCATTTCTTTTAAAACATTTTCTAATTAGTAAGAAAGTAATGCAGGCAGGTGTCTTTGATGTGTCAATACAACTAACACCGAGACTAGGAAGAGCTGAGATTATTTCCTATGTGATCATTTCCTAGTACAGTTTTCAACACTGCCGCAAATTTCCCACGTCAAAACTGGAAAAGCTGCTTCTCTGTTGCACCTGATCAAAAATAAGTTTGCCCTTTTGGTTCTTGTTTTATGTAGGCAGCAGGGCAAATCACCGATATCATAACGTGTTTAAAAATCAAGAGCAATTATACCAGTAACATTTTCCTCATGACAGAGAATGGTAATGCTGCGAGCAGGAGTGCTGGAAGTCACAGTATTGAATTACAATTACTGTCAGATGGTGGAGAAATTCAGATCTGTTCTTACGTTCTTTATGTTAGGTCCAAACACTCAGGTAAAACTGGACTTTTTTTAAAAAAGCATGACAATTAAGGAAATGCAAAAATAGTTTGGCTTGTCTATATAGGCCACTTTGAAAATGCACATTTTCCTGCCTCACATGGTATAAGTAACTAGACAGATGAAACAAGAGGTTAACAAAAAAAACCCACAAGCTTTGAAGAGCTTCTCACAGCATGCAATAGGCTGCAGAAGTCTATCAGTGAAGTGTATTAGTTTGAGCTCATTTTTTTTCTTGTTCATTATCTGTCTACTTCCCAAGAGAATATTTCAGAGAGTAGTGTATAATTATAATCAACAGTTATTTTATGAGGCCTACAAGACCTCCCTGAACTAAATGACTTTTCCCTTTTAGTCACAAGCCTTTCAATGGCATTAGTAATTTCTTTAAGTGGTCAATCATACAAATTCAAATGATGAATAGCAATCTTCATTAATACTGGGTTCAGCTGCTTTATCAATTGATGAACATATCTTATGCAATACATTTTTTCATGTGCAGTGACTTCTATTTTTGTTATTAGTTTCCAGCTGAAGTAAGTAGAAATTTGTCATTGATATTAGGACCAGCATTATAGCTGTATCAAAAAAAAAAAAAAAAAAAGGAAAAAAAGGGGGAAAAAAACTCAAAAAAAGCAAAAAGAAAAAAGCATCAGTATCTTTTGTTACTTCTAGGATCGTTATATCTTCCCTTTCATTATTTTCATTGTAATTTGAAGGCTGCCATGCAATTCACTACTATGTAATGGCCAAGTGGAAGGAATATTTTCAAAGGAATATTCAAAGTCATTTATACTTACTGCAAATCAGAGTACTGTTAAAAGGAGTACTAACAAGGGAGGACTCCACTCACAGCCTGAGTTTCCTTTTACAGTAGCTCACATTTTTCTGCTTTAAACCTCTGATAGAATATAATAAAGAATACTAAAATAAAATGAATAAGTGATACGTCAAGTGTTGCAGGAAAGATGTCATTTATAATGGTAATCACAAGTGTATGTTATATCCTATCGTACATAACTGCTTTTCATTGTGAAAACGTGATTTACAAGTTCCATTAATAGTGATTACACTTCCTACACCAGACAAGAAGTTACTAATTCCCAATAGGAAACACGTAACAACTATTATTTTTAAACTTCCACTTGGGGGAAGACTCTAAGAACCAGCATTCTGCATATCGGACAAAATACAGCAGATGATCATAGGAAAAATGAGGCCAGAATAGTAGGTGATGGCTTTAGAATACCAGGAGCCAAAGCACTGACAATGTTTTTGGGACTGTATGAAAGAGAGCACTGTGGATCTGAGGCAGAATAACAACGTCAGTAGACAGATATTTACAGGCTCCTCCCCAGGTTCAGTAGAGAGAGAGCATGAGAGAGCGCACATGGCTGAGCAGCTCTCACCAACTGGAAACGGAAGCTGACATCCTGGTAGCTGATGAAAGATATAAACAGAGAAGCTAAGTAGTGCAGGATGATAAAAATGAAGATAAAAGTTTATGTTTGATGAGGAAGAGCCAAAAAAAGGACACCCAGCGAGCAGTGACACAGAACCAGGGGCTGGGAGGATGAGCTCTGCAGCAGAGCCCGCTGGATAAGCCACGACTCCGTCATGGTCAAACAAAAGGATAGTGCAGCTGCAAGAGGGGAAATGAGATGCCACTCCTGAAGGTGTTACTTGCAACAGAAGGTGCTGTTGAGTAGACATAAAAGGAGAAAAAAAGAAGTTCTCTGAGCAGTTCTCCAAAGTTCTGAAGTTCTGAGTTCTCTAAACTTAATATACTTAAGTGCCACCATATCCCAAACCCAAATATTAATGAAGCTGTGTGAACAAGGATACTAGAAACAAAGATTGTTTGGAAAGGGTAGTTAGAAGCAGCCCCTAGAAGAAGTCTATGAACTGACAGCAGTATGTTATATACAGTACCTTCCCTATATAAGCGCAATGCAGCTGGTGGATCTGCTCACACTGTGAGCATTCCCGTCAACCTTTGATGATTACCTCTAATTAAGAAACATTTCTTTTTAAATTAAAATATTCCCGTGGTCACATTATTCACCTTCTTTAGTTTGCTCTGTACACAGAAAAGCTGTTGGACTGGAAACATCCATCATTTACTTAGACAACAAAAACCCACAAGGTGTGTGTTAAAATGAGATAACACATAGCCCACTGGCCTCAAACCATCCCATAAAAGGACTGTCTTATAATACCACACTCTTGGAAATGTCTTATTGTGATAATGAAATGGCACCAAAGTTGATTTTGTTATAGAAAAGCTGTGTTCATCCACATACTATCAGCATTTTTATGCTATTTCAAGTGAAAATACCATGTTATTCTATGGCACAGCAGAGAAACACCTACTTAATTACTCAGTATGTTAAACTGTGTAATGTAGTAATGTGGGATAGTTATAAAATGGTTTTTTTTTTATTTATATGATGATCAACATCACAACATTGTAGAGGCCTAGAAAGAGGTTCATTGCTCTGTGAGCACCCAGTAAAATTCTGGACAGGATACTGCCACTCTTTCTATATTAATAATAGTGGTAATACTGTGGAAGGGAGAAAATAAATGGTTATTTTTTTATAGGTCGGGTTTTGGTTTGTTGGTTGTTCCCCCCCCCCGATCATGTCCTTCTGTTATTATCGATTTCTTTCTACTGGACAATTATCAACATCAGTGATACTAAATTTTCTTACCATAACGCTCTGTAATTAATACCTGGAGACAACCAAAATATATTTGCTATCGACACAATTGTAACTAAAAAGCTTGGAAAGCAATGACTTGCTACACGACAGGAAGAGGTGATGACATTTATGATCCTCTGTACTTCCAGCCATACATCGGAGTAGATATCAAGGGCATTTGTCTGTACAGCAGTGCTGGAACCAGCTTTGAAAGGATTGGCTCCTCCTCCCATTTCCTCTTGCAGAAGGAAAGTATTTGAAAGCAGCAGCAGAAGCAAAAGGGCTAATACATTATTCTCTTCTTTTCCTTTCTCCTCTAGCAGGCAGCTAAAACCAAGCAACTAACGTTCTAGTTCAATTCTGTCACCTCTGCCATAGATTACTTCTTAAATCTTTGTTTCAGCTTCACAATGAAACACAAAGAGGAAAAAAAAAAGAGATTTTTCAGTTTTGTAAAATGTTTTTCTCCAAATGAAGTCCTAGAAACAAAAGTGCTTAAAATACCTATGCCTGTACCGAGGAATAAATTCTTTTCTAAGTACTTTGGAGACTCAAAGGTCATCTTCAGATTCTGCCCTTCAAAAAGGAAAAGGGCTGAGTGGAAAACCAGAGAAATAGGTCAGAAGAAAAAATCATATATTTCTGAACCCTTTCCAGTGTTAAATTTGAAACTGAAGTAAGAAATAGTGAGCGATGACCATGAATTTTCTTTATCAAGCTTCCCCCCCACTGTCTTCATATCTGACATAGTCATTAGAGATGTTAGTCCTTTATTTTAACTCTGAATATTAAGATAATGGAAGAAATTGACTAGTCAGTTGTGAAATATTATAGCAATAAAAGTCTTTGGTGGAAGATGGATCTTCAAAATAGTACGAGGGTGTCAATAAATGAAGAGTAATGTGAAGATCACATATTTATTGAGACTGCAGCATTTATCAAAGTCATAAACATTTAATTGGACTTAATATACTTGCTAGCTTTTTATTTCTACTGTACAAGTTTGTTCATATATTTAGGCATAAAGTGCTAAGCTTCCTAGCTTTTATTTTAGACATTTGTTGGCATTTACCTTTTAACTTCATACTCAGTTGATTCTATAGGTTACAGCTGTATCCAGTGGGCAGCAGACACTGTCTCACCCTTTTTTTCAGGAGCTAGTGACCCAAGAGCAGTTGTAGCAGCCCCTGGCCACCTTTCCTCATTCCCTGCAGCTGACGTTATGTCCTGTGACAAGGACACATCCGGCTGTATGGAGGGCAAGGGACTGAAGCAACCAGGAAATTTGGGAACAATTCCCCATGATTGTTCTGGGTGTGGCATCTCTCCTCTTTCTTAGAGATCCTTTGGCTACTGTGTGAACTGGACTGTAGGGGAAAGGGTCAAGGGAAAGCAAAGCCAGGGATGTGGGAGGAAGACAACTCTGGAGCGGCAGAGCAGGGCTGCCCTCTGCAAGCCCAGCAAGCCCAGTGATTTCTGGAGCAGCTCTGCAGGAGGCCCAGCTCTGCCAAGCCTTCCATGGCAAATCTGTGCTGCCCACAGCTGGCAGGGCACAGTTCCAGTGCACACCACATATATGAACATGTTACAGAAAGATGACTCAGTGAGAGTATTTTCCTGGAACCCGCAGACCTGTTGGGACACTTACATTATTGATTTTTTTCCATTGATAGATTCCTTTTCAGAATGTAAAGAGCAATCAGGCATTAATGTATGCATGCAGATTTCATGAGGCTCTCTAGCTAGTTGCTTATGAAATAGTAATGTCATTTTTGAATAAGGGAAGTGGTGAATCCAGTGGTCATTTTAACTGCTGTCAAATTGCTTGACAAAAGGTACCTACCCGATACAAGGCACGATGTTTTTTTACTGCGGTCCATACATCACGTCTGAATTTGTAGCAGCTAAAGCATGATTCCTAAAAAATCCTCAGATGCACTGTAAGCTGTAAATTCCTACTACACTGTAAACAGGATGTGTTGTTTACAGCTGTTTAGATCCACTAAATATTTGTGGATTTGCTTCCTCAGCTATAGCGGGAACTTACTGGTCATAACTCCCTGCCTTGTTCAATAACTTCCAGTAATTATCACGAAGAAAATGCAATAAATTTATGTAATAGACTGCCCCTTTGCTGTAATATACAATGAAAAGCAATCAATGCTCCTTACAATAAGGAGAAGAAATACAACTGTGTTTTATTTTATAGCTTTGGTAATGCAGCTTTGGAAGGCACGAGAGGGAGCAGAGTGAAAGTCCAGTGGTCCAATTCCAGCCCCACAAAAGGTAGCCCAGGGCTGACATCATACAAAGTCAGGTACAGAATACCGGGCTGTGTACTTCTATAGTTGACTTGTTCACCCATCCAGCAAATACAACGTCCCTATGAATTGCTGCTCTTATTTCATATGCTTAGAAACAGGGAAGCCACATGAACCTCATAAATAACCCTCAAACTTAACCTTTGGAGAAGTAATTACAAAAAAAAAAGAGGCAGGGAGAGAATAGCAAAATAATCTACTTTTCAAGTTACCAACAATAATCGTGGAAAACAAGATAGTTATATTTAATCACGGTTTTAATATATAGTTTTACTGTAACTTAAATCTAAGGGCATTTCTGAGCCATCCTAGTTATGCTTAAAGTATAATTACACGCTACATATCTTAGAAAGTAAATGAAAGCCTCTTCCTGGTGATTTGTTATACATTTCCTTTTTGCCGCTGGCTAAGTGAAGGCTGGGCCTCTGAAGAGTTTCAAGTATAATGCACAGTGAATATAAAACACTCCATTAATTGGGATAATAGGTCCTGGCATGTAATTGCATTGCTAAGGTACTATGGATAGCGGCCGAGTGAAATGGTATTTATTCAAGGTTGTTAGTCACCCGTGGATAACTTTATTTGTCCACTGATGCTTAAATAAATGCATCATCCATCAGCAAGAATACTTATGAAAAAAATTTATAGCAAAAATCATTATCATGTCTCAAATTATAAAAGGAAACAGTATATAAAAATTGCTGAACGATGGTACAATAAAGGCACGCCACGCTGCAGCTTGCTTGCTTTTCTGCCAGTGAATAGTAAAAAAAAAATTTAAAAAATCAAATCTGAATGACAATGACAACTTTACTTGCTTACACTATTTACCCTAGCCACTGACTATACTAGCTATCTTCAAAAATACTTTTTTTCCTAATAATTCACTCTGAAAGTGTGGTAGACATGTAAATCCTCTAAATAGGATAAATACATTCAATAATGCACGCAGCATCAAGTGCAAAAATATATTTAACAGCGTGTTTAAGCTGCATATATGAGTAAGGCAGCATGTTTTGTTCATGTCATCATTTTGTTGTTATGTTGCAATGATCAGTAATCCCCAAGAAAACGGTGAAAACTAAATCATACATACACAACAGTAAGACACAAGTATTGTTCGATTATGGGCATTCTTAAATAAAGCTTAAATAAGACAGAAAAGACCTATAAAGAATTCTCACTGACGCTGCTAACAGCTCAGCTCAAAACACCTTCATATCTCCTATAGATAAAGAAATTGTTATTAAGGACATGATTTTCAAATAGAGCACAGCCACATCCTCTTTTATCTCCAGCTGCATATGCAAACACTCATTATTTTAAGATTCCTACCCTCAAGACCTTAAGTCATCATACGTTCCTTCTGAATAATACCTAACATACAAGGGATACAGGTTCCCAAACAAGGTTTAAAAGGAAATACATGCATTAATTGAAACAACGGTGCCTATAGCTGCAGCAAATGTCTTACTATGCATATTTATATTTTCTAAGGAACTGTCAGCATAGTTTGGCTGGGATCATGATGCTTTGTCTGTTGCGTCCACAAGTATATCCCTTTTGAAAGGGTCACTGACAGCTTTTTAGAGAGATACAAAGAGAAAATAACCTTTTTGGGGTTCAAAAGAGTAGCATAAGGTTTCTTTGCCATTCACAGCAATAAATCATGGGTCCACTTTGGCCATGTTGGTCTCCACACCTCCCACCGACTGCAGGGCCACCAGCCACCTCCCCACCTGCATGGGAGGCTGGAGCAGCACCTCAGTCAAAGCATCCTGTTTGTCAAGTGGCTGAACCTGCCAAATTCATCCATCTCATGGGGTATAAAGGGCAGCAAATGGAGTAGTTCGATGAGAAAGAAGCCCATTGAAAAAACAGTTCACATTTTCAACAGTGCAAAAAAAAAGGGGTCAGAGAACAGCCACTCCTGCCTTCCTAACAGACAGGAAATTTCACAGGAGACAGGGAAAATTTTGCTCAGCTCACAGAAGAGGTTGTTAGTTACATCTAAATATAAAGCTGATATCAGCGAAGCCTGATCCCCCAAACACGTGTGTATATCTGAAGTTAACAGCATGCAAGGTGTTGCAGCAATCTTAGTGAGGTAACTCATGTGTTAAATTAACCATATACGTATCGCGGGGATTAGAACATAGCAGCAGTGTCTTTTTCCTTGGATTCACTTCTGAGGACTTCTAGAAGGTTTCATGTTTTGAAATATCACACAATATCATATGATTGATCAGTAAGTAGAAAAAATAAATCTTCTAGTCCTCCCTCAAAGACCCTTTGTCCTCAAAGCAGGATTTACAGATTCTCCTCCGAGTTCCATGCTCCTCTCAGGGGCTCTCAGCCTCTCTGCATATTACTTTATTTCCACCTCTCTAGATCGTATATTCCCAGATTTATCAACTTCACTAAATGTGCTGCTTTGTTTTACTCCCTGGTACTTCTATGCTTACAAATTATAAGACAAAAATAGGGAAATTTGTCCTAATGGTTATTCCGTATGAGCTGGCTTATAAAATAAATTCAATTTCATATTAAAAGTCCATTTGGACACTGCTGCTACACAATGAGGTAAGCATTTAATGTTGAATCTGTCAATAAGCATGCATTGAACAGCTCTTCCTGTTACCTAATTCCAACACAGAACATCTCGTAACACTTAGATCTATTTCATTTAATTTTCCACCCTCTGGTCTATTCATTTGATTTATAAAAAATTATAGTGTAAAGCAATTACAACCATATGCCATTTAAATCATCTCTTTACTTTAGAACCACCTGAAATATTTATCACCTTACATATTTTAAACTAAATCAATAATTAAAAGATTAAAGGGAACGATCCCAACAAAGAAAGCAAAAGGATTCTACAGTCTTGTACAAAGATTCTTCAACAAGCCCCCAAAATGCACTTTCTGTGCCCTGCTGTTCTGGTTACTTATCAGCATTAAAAATCTTCAGCATTGACTCCACGTTCAGACAGGTTATCCAAAAATCTGTTGTATGAAACTTTGGTAAAAAGAAAAAGCTTTACTGAAGTGGAGAAACACTAAGTCTTGCATTTTCTCTTCTTCCATGCATGTGTAAAGAAGTAATCTTATTTGCTTAACATGATTCACCTTTCAGAAATCCTTTCTTTCTCATGCCCTTTAAGTTATAATTTTCTAAGTGTATCCTTTTGGCAACGGTGAATTAGTATTCTCTGCTAACATACTGAAAATATTACACTTCACAGGACTCTAATTTTCAACCTTTCAAGTGCGCTCTCATTGTAAGGACAGTAACGAAATTCACAGTTTTCAGTCTCCTGGAGACTTTTTTATCAAATACGCATTAAAATAATAATAATAATGGCATCAACAGTTTATTTTTATAGTCACACATGAAGCATATGCATAGTATGTTTCTATACTTCACCTAATTTTTATTTGCCTTAACTTTTGCATACTAGCACACCTTCAATTATTTTACTTAATAATTTTCTACATGTTCCACAAAACATTAAAAGAAACCCAGCAACTCCCCCCATGACCCAAGAGAACATGATAAGAGACTATTTATTAACACAACTACCAGTACTAAAACTTGTGATAGTCTCCTCTATGTGACACAATCCCCTGGCTTACATAGGATGTGCCAGGTGAGATGGAGCCCTGACCTGGGCTCCTCCCTGGAAATAAGGGGAAGAACTGGGAGCATCTGTAGCAATTTTTTCCAGGCTACCAGAGTACATTTCCAGCTTCCAAAAAATGCTGCTGAAGAACTTCTGACACTTCCATTTTGCATTCATTCATGCTAGTTTTTAAGCACTTATCCGAGTGTCAGTAATATCCTCCTCTCCTTCCTCGTGTTTAACCCCTGGTTTTATTTATAAAGATGGATTGTGTGCTTCCATCTTCATTTTACTAGGCTAAACAAGTAGGTCCTAATATATAACACACTTTAATTTCTTCTCATATGATAGATTCACTGTTCGCTTAATCATCTTAATTGCACTCCTTTCCATCTGTTCTCATTTAAACTCATTTTTCTTGAACAAGGATGACCAGATTGTACCTACTATTCTAAATAAGATTAATGCCTTCAGTGGCTCTCATTCTTCACTATTTCTTTTGGAAATACTTCGCATGATCTTAATGGACTACATTTGCTGCTTCTTTTTTTATTTGAAAACGTATTGCACAGTTACAGAAGAACTGAATTACCAGAGTAATTCAGTGCCATTTACAACTTACAATCTCTCAGTGTTTTAACATCAAGTTCTACTCACAAAAAATGTTATGTAAGGATTTTGAACTCAGTGAGATGTCCTTTGATATAATCCCATATTTGTGTTACATCAGACATCAACTTATACCTCAATTTCGACTCTTTAAGTGGTAGATGCTTTACAACATTCAGCAAAACTTATCTCCTTTCAGAATTTACTTTTAAAACCATGATGTTTGAAATCTACCATGACAGTAAAGGAAAAAAAAAATGGTCTTCAAAGCAGAATTTGGGATCATTCTCCCCCCTATCCCAATTTCCATTAATTTTCTTCCCTTTTGCCTCAATATCCTGCAGCAATAAAGTCAGACAACTAAAACCAAAGCAATAAGGCTCTGATACTTCTACATGCACTCAAGAGAAAGTTCAAGTCAGAGACCAAGTCAAAGGTAGTTAGGCATTCTACTTCTTTCTCTCCTTTATTACTATTTTTTTAAAACTAATTAGTAACACAACCAGTACCATCAACTTTGTAGTGAGAAGAACAAAGGAAGAGCTGTCATCAGAAAACCGCTGATGTTTAATACATGATATATACATAGGAGAAAGGAAAACTACAGGTTAAAAGAAACGTTATTTGCTTTGTTCAGTGAGCAACTGTATTTGTTAGAGATTTTTGGCAAAAAGTATGTATTGAAAACCCAAGCACAGATGTAAGGCCTTAAAATGGTGAAATTATAAATGAAAAAATATACGTAGATTCATTATGAGAGCCAGCTGTATTTTAGCAATGAAGTAAAACATTTGTTCTAAGCACTGCTGAATATATTAGGTTTTTAAAAGTAATCTTCAGAAGTGAATACACATCATAAAAAAGATTCATTTTCTCTATAGGATATTATACCCGTATCTTAACAGCTCAGCACTTTTAATTATTTGCCATTTACGTTGACACTAAGAAAATACTGGAAGGTCAAAACCACATTTCAGGTCCTACTGTATGACACCATAGTCTATTATAGTCCACTCCCTCTGAAGAATTCCTGTTTAGACTAAGTTAAAGCAAGAAAAAATGAAAATAGTAGGGTTGTAAAAGAACAAGTGTACTGTTGAAGAGACCCATTAAGTTACTCAACTTTGTCTCTCTGGAATAGAATAACATTAAGCAATTAATTTTTGCTGGGGTTTTTTTTTGGGGTTTTTTTGCTATTTTTACTGCAATAAAGAACATACCGAAGACACATTACTAAAACCTGCTAGATTGTTTCATGTTATAAGAAAGCTTTATCAAAAAATAACTGAGTGTCTGAATAAAAGAAACCATCACTCAGACATCAGGCTTAACTTCTGTCCTAGCAAAGGCTGACTCACAACTCTACGACAGCATTTTCTCCTGGCTGTTCTCTAATTTACATAAGCACAAAACATATAAATCTGTTCCAAATACTTTTCCAAATACACATCTGAACAATTGACATCAGTAATTACAAAAGTAGAAAAAGTTAAAGTAAAAGCCAGCGGTAAGTTCAAGCAGGAAGAGAATTTTCATTCATTTGCATATAATTTTCACATTTAAATGTTATTAATAGAGTTTTACACTATCTTTTGAGAGTGTAAAATCACTTTTTTTTTAAACCTGATTAGGAAATAAGTCAAAGGAAACCTTTTCCTATGGCATTTCATTAAGAAATGCAGTCCTTGAATTCAAATATATGACTTTGCCCCCCATTCCCCGATTTTCGTGTTGCTGATTTTGGTAAACTTTGTCATAGCTACACAGGAAAAACAAGTAGCTCAGAATTGCTAGGTTCCCTAAGAGACATTAAAATTCAGCTAAAGACTGCAATAAAAACTAATCTTACACCTTAGACTGGCATCCTAAAGATACTGCCTTTCCTACCTCTATCCAGTTCCAAATTTCCTATTACAGTTCTTTAAGTATAAAGAGAATAACTCAACCTCAAATTCCCTAGCATCAAGTTTAAGTCCAGCTATTAGCAAAAGAAAGCACTTCTTATCATGCTTATCAAAAATACCTATTTTTGAACATAGGAACCACAACTTTAGGAGGCTTCGTGAGCAAAAGCTTGTTTCACTCACGGGGAATCGGGACCAGTTTCTGCTTCCTCTGCTGCTAAGTGGAGGCAGCAAGATAGTTCTGGTATGCAAAACATGGAGATAAAGGTAAAGGAACCTCAAATGACTTTGCCCAGGCACTTCTCATCACTTAATGGTGATGTGCACTCATTGAGTGCAGCTGATCTCAGCAAGTCAGCCCTGTTTCTCCCACACAACACTGCTCCAAATACAAAAACATTATTTGCCAGCTTGAGATTTACTGGTATCACGTAGTAACATCTT
The DNA here is from genome assembly GCA_025331215.1 of Actenoides lindsayi. Classification (NCBI taxonomy): domain Eukaryota; kingdom Metazoa; phylum Chordata; class Aves; order Coraciiformes; family Alcedinidae; genus Actenoides; species Actenoides lindsayi. Next base: position 171,126 of record WTSP01015305.1, on the reverse strand, counting down.
TTTTTTCTGTGAGAGTTTGTTGGATGCACAAACAATAATGGATTTATAATGTTTGAGTAGATGTGAAATACTTAAAGGAAGAATCTCTCGTTTCAAATCAAATTTCTGCTATTTGACAGGACAGCAAAATAATTTCACTGAAAAAACCCCTTAGTGTATGGAACCATTTCAGTCTAATAAATCCATCACACATCAACAGAATCAGCATACACACATTGTCCATAGTAAAATCACTACCAAGCAACACATTACAGACTTATAAACACATTTTTTGAGTTTGACACCAGTGCAGCTGAATGCCAGCTTACAGTTTTAGATGCACATCTATGTACATGAGGTACAAACCAGAACTCGGCACCCAACACCCCCTACCCCCCTGTAACATATATGCAGTGGGTATAAACTGCCTTTGGGGATTAATGTTATCATTGACTTTTTCTTGGCTGATGAGTAGAATATAAGAGGGCAGATCTAAAGTGCCTCTGGCCCAGCTTATGCCCACTGGTAGCTGACAGCTCCAAGAGGAATCTTTCAGCCAGAAAGTAAAATCTACACCCCACCTACCCCACCACTTGGGCCTGAAAACCCGAGGAATAAAAACTTGCCTTATATATATATATAGAGAGAGAGGGAACTGTATATTCCCGCTATATACAATAACATGGCAAAGCAGAGAGGCTTGATCCAATAATGTGACCTAAGCAGCAATCTCTCAGAATCATAGAATATCAGGTTGAAAGAGACATCAAGGATCATCTGGTCCAAGCTTTCTCTTGCCAAAAGCCCGTTCTAGGCAAGAATGCCCACCCAGCACCTTGGCCAGGTGAGTCTTAAAAGTACCCAGTGTTGGGGAAAAGGAAGGAGGACAACTGAAATGAAAACTTAATATATCAGATAATGGAGATAACCTGTCCCTTAAATATATTCTTTGACTTTGTGGTTGTTGTTTTTTTTTTTTTTAATTATTACTTATTTCTTGTCTTTGATAGTGCAAGGATACTTTTTTCCTCAAGATACATAATTATAATAGCATTAAAAATAAAAAAGATAGTGAAGGGTGTACCATATTCCCCTACCCTGCCTTGAGCATAGCAAGAAAGCCTATTTTAAACAGCCCAGGAGCCTTTAAAGAAAACAGTGGTAAACTTATTTTTAGCAGCAATATTAGCAGTCACTGGAATGCATAATCTGTTTTCCTCTGGTTTTACCAGTTCACTAAAATTCATAAGCATTCTAAAAATCAAACCCATAGTTTATTCAATTAAACTCTACACATAAAAAATATCCATCAGCTGTCAACAGCATGAATTTAGATTGGAAGCAGAATAAATGCCGTGTGTCTGATGCTGGCAGGCAGTTCTTTGTACACATAAGGACAAGCAGCACGCTAAAAAGTATTTCAATTTTAGCTACTAGAGCTGAGTGAAACCCAAGCAGCTAAGGGAATCCGTCACACATGAACAGGCCCATTGCAATTCAGGAGAAGTCAGTGACACGTGTACTCCCCGGTCCGTAAGAGAGTAACTTTGATGAGGACAGATAACAGGAAGGTTGGTTTCTATATAGGAAACTGAAATAACATATTGCCCTGTCCTTTGGTACAAGGAGATGGAAGCACATGATATAGTTTTGTTTTAAAAGAAAAAAAAAATATATTTTGGTTTGTTTCTATGAGTTTTTGCATCATATTAATAAAGGACAGAAGCACAGTAAGTAAGAGGCTTAAAGTCAGACTTTGGAATGCAAACTAGGAACTCAGGCCCACTCAAGGCAGACAGGAGTGTGTTTACAAGATTTCATACTCAGCTCTATGAACCCCATGTGCGAGGTCCTTCCATGGAGCTGTCTCCCTGTCCCCAGGCTCTGGTATTTCACAGGGCAATCTGAAACGGCGCTCGACAGACTCTCTTTGCTTGACAGGTATAACTGCAGAGCTCAGCAAATGTAAGACCTAGTATCAGACAACTGTTAGATAATTAGCTATTTCTGCTCTGTTAGATATAATGAATGAATGCAGGGCTTGTTAGGTTTTATTCTTTTAATGACACAGCAAGAGAGACAGAAACCTGACATAAAAGCACACTGTATGTTTTCCAGTTGTCACAGCAAACAATCTGGCCAGCTCGCTTCAGTGTTTTTTAGTTAGTTACTGGTTAGTTAATACTATTCCTGCTGATTAAATCTGGATTTAGATAATTTTGTTAAATGTGTTGTAGATGATCAAGGAGCTGCCTGGATGACACAAATAGATTTTGATTAGCAAATCAAAGTATCTGGCCACATTTCAGAAATAAAGAGTATAAAGTATAGGCTATGTTTGGAGAGGGAACTATTCCTCTTGTTTTTTTCTTTCAAATTGGCTGGAAAAGAAATCAAAGGGCGGGTCTGTGGCACATCACACACTTTCAATGCAAGTATTCAAGGATTAATTTTCACAGAAAACTGGTGATAGATTAGAAATGTAAGTAAATTTATATTTCTAAATTTAGGTTTTTAGTGTGTGGATGATTAAAAGAGATTTTATTTTATTTTTAAATAATTTTTTTTAATGAAAGGATATTTAATTAATTTCTCTGTGGCTAGCCCTTTCCTGTGCTGTTGTAGTGGGCTGGAGCTGTATCTCCTTTCCTAAAACATTTGGTGTGTTTATACCAAAATCAGTGATAATTCACTAGCAACTTTGTTCTTTCCTTCAATGTCTGCAGAAACTTCTTGAATAGTCTGAGTAGCAATCTTAGCCCAGTAGTATAATTGCAATATTGTTCCTTGCCATTCCGTGTTCTTTTAATTGAACTAGAATATGCACTTAAATAAGTTGATTGTAAAAATTATGTCTGTTTTATTACAGAACATCTTTCACATGATTATGAAAGGGTTGATTATTTCTGTTTTGTTGGGGCTTTTTTATCCAAAGACCTGTGCAGTGCCTTTTATGTGAGAATATAAATATATTCAATGTATTTAAGCTCATAGTAGCCCTGAAGGTAACAGAGAATTAAATATATTTCATGGATAGAAAGACAAAGTACAGAAGGGATCACACCAATTTGGCCCAGGTACACGCAGAAAACCAATAGCATGGTAGGGACCTGAACTCAGTCTCATATAGTCCCAGTCTAATGCAGTGACCACAGGTTTGCCTTACGGACACGAGAACAACAAAAAGGTGTTAAAAAGCAAGCAACATAAAATGTTTCATGAAATTCTTTCAGGAAAAGTACATTCTATTTTGAAGGAGGATGTGTTTTACTACTTCTCTTGTAAAGGTAGCACTTTTAAATCTTCTTCAGATGTGGCTAATTATTGTTTAAGGTGGTATTATTATCAGCTGAAGAGCATGCCAACTTTGGTCACACTGATGTCACAACAGAAAAATCATTAGGAAGCTCTAACAAAGCTTCAAGATTATCTTCTTTAAATTTCCTGGATAAAAGGACTTCAGTCAACACAGATACTAAATTACATGTGCTGTAAGTCACATGAAGACCTATCTTCCCTCCCTGCCCCTGCCTTGTGAGCACGACCTCTTGGTGCCTCAGCACCATGGATTCACGGTGGATTCACGGGTGTGAGAAGAAGAGAATCACCAAACCAGTGTTAGGTAACACACGTGAGAACTGTCTTTCTCTTACTTTTTGAGCAGCTCTTAGGAAAGCATGACCAGTTCAACAGCGTGATGCGGTTGGGAGCAAAGCTGAGAGGCGAGGTACGGCCAACTAAGCAACAGCAACAGGAGCCGGGCCATGCAAGGCAGCACTGAAGAAGGAAGCTTCTGAGCCCTGTATTTCCTTTTCATATCTAGCAAATCTCAGCTGAGAATGTGTAGAAACTTTTCAAAGGCTTAGTATTTCACGAAGTACAGATGGATTTTCACAGAAAATGGCAAAACACGTATTTCAGACACAAAGATTTCCCTCCTCCTGCCAAATTTCAAGCCTCTGCTTTGTAAAATGTAAATCAAAGTGGAGCCAGACCTTCCATTTTCAGAATCACTTTGAATTTGCCTTGACAGTTTCCTACTCTTTAATGAAATAAAAATGAATCATCTGAGAACTCCTGACCTATACTGCAAGTTGTTTGGGTTATTAGCTGTTTTTAAGCTAACTGTTTTTTGTTTTCTTCATGCAGCCAGTCTGTCAAAATTAAGACACCAATTTTTTTTCTACTTCTATTAATGCAAATAGTTCTTGGATAAGAACGTTTAGAAACAGGAAACAAAATAATTCTTCCTACAGCTTTTGTGAGAGGCTGCTTTCACAATACCTTTCTGAGCAAATTAAAAGTCAAATCTTTAAGAAAAAAAAACCAAATTAATTTACAAAAAGGTGTATTTATGAAAGCACAGACACTCCAAGGAGATTAAATCAAATGTACATTCATTATGGGTAAAACCAACCTGGCCCATACATACACTGAGAAATTAATTCACAAGGTAAGAGAAAGGGACATGACGCAAAGTCTTTTGGCCTTTGTAACTGAACATTTGGCATAAATGGGATTGTAACAGAAAGGGGATGTAGGGGAGAAAAAACCTTCAAGAAACCTTAACAAGTGAAAGCATACAAAAAGGTACAACTGAATAGATGTAGATACTGAAACATATACTGAGAAGGTCACTCAAGGGACAGCATTTTTTTATTTTGGATAGAAAGCAGCAAAATCTTTTTCCGTGGTTTCATTTTATATCAGAATTAACTCACACGAATTAAAAATATTACTAAAAGGGAACACTTAATGGGATGAACCAATGCTGTTTATTTCCACTTCACATTAGAGCAGAATGCTCTCTTTGGCTCTAAGAAAAATATTGGACAGTCCAAATTTCTTCTACGTTTGGGAATACCATCAAACAATAAACAAGTATTCTTCTAGCACTCTATGCTTTTCAAACCACTGAATGACATTAATATTTAATGTGTAAAATGGATACTATTGTTAGGGATCCAAGAGAGGTAGAGGTTATCTTATTTGTTAAAGACCACATAGTAATTTGGAATTAAATCTAAGCTGAAAATTTGCATATTCTTCTGTTCTTGGTTTGGAGGGGGGTTTTTTGTGTGTTTTGGTTGTTTTTCATTATTATTTGTATATTTTAAATTAAATTTTAAATGTTAGTTCTTAGGGTGGGTCCACTAATTTTCCCTTGGCCTTTAGTGTAAGTCTACAGGAATGATAATTGAAAATACTTTATGTTCTTCTCCCCCTTCTTTTCATACCAATGTATTTACACTGTCCATAGCCTTCAGCGCTGCGTTTTCTTCTATAATAATCATAATTACATTCTTTTATCCTGCTATAGTTAAGCACTTTTGAGGCTAATCTAGCTCCTATTAAAGGTAATGGATGCCTTGCTATTAACTTCGATGAAGGCAAGATTAGCCTCTAACCTCTCTACCCTCCTTAGTTCTTTCAGGAGAGATTTCAACTCTTAACTCTGTATTCCTTATTTATACAGCTATTATATACATATGGCATATTCCCTTAATTTACTTTCCAAGTGCTCTCTCGGTTTTTTCCTCCATATTATAATTTATTTTTTTTTTAGTATTTAAAAATGCCTAGCTTAAAACACATGAACACCTTCATGCCACAACTGTTCATTTCTCCATGGTCACATATAGACATAGAGAAACTTCTCTGCTAACACAAGACAGCTCTATTTAACTTCTAGGGAATTGCACAGGTACAACCAAGGGCAAAATTTTACACTTTAACAGAGCTGGAAGACAGTAGAGTAGTTTCTGGCAAATACAGCATAGTAACAGATAACATTACAGTACAGCTTCCCTATCTCTTATTGTACGTATCCATAGCAATTAATATCACAGCTGTCAGATAAAATTGGCCTGTATAAATCACTCTCCCCAATCAATAATCACAGTGGCACATTCATGCTGCTTCACTCTGTCATTATATCTTACACACAGAAACTTCTTTCACCAGATACTTTAGGGACAAACTTAGGAATGTGCCAAAGGCATCAGGGCTGATCTTGCTGATGTGTAGCACTGACTACAGTAGGCTGCAGTAAAGCAAGTAGCAGAGTAAAGCAAAACTAGAAACAATAAACCAAAATAATAGATTACAATAGAATCAGTCAGGTAGGTAAATACATTTTGGCAGCCTTAGGGTTTATTATTTCCAGGTGTGGAGGAACAATGCTGACCACTGAGCAGACCACTGGACACAATTAAATCATATTAAGAATATCTTTTACATCCACCAAAGTAAGATGGGATGGTTAAGAGTTGTGTTCTACTACTGGGATTTCGGTGAATTTACACAATAGTTGTTTACTATCCTGAGCATGCCATGTGTGATCCAAGATCTACTCTAGTGGTAGCAGTAGCATTTCTAACTGAATGCTCAGGTTTCTTATCACTTTTATCCTTCTATAGCATTTAAGTATCCACAGTTACTAAACACATTAAAATTATTTTTTCCTTCACTTTAAGAAAGCAATCACTATCAGGAATGTTTTTTCCCATATAACTACAAGGATTATATTTTGTTTCTGTGAGCAGGAGTGAAGTCAAAGTATTTACAACTTCCAAGTTCTTCTGTTCCCTTTTCTCTTTTACCCGTTGGCTTGTTTACATTATAGAACACGTCACAAAGGTGTGTGAGTTAGTTTGGCCTAAACCTGTCCATGTTTCCAGATCAATGTGCAGCAGTGCAATACCATATAGACACATTTTTAGGGTCTACAAAGCCATAGTCACTTAATTCAGGAGACCTGCTACACTAATTCCAAATCCAGAGCTACCCAAGGTGTTGACAGGTCAGGCAGTTTTGCATGATGATCATATTATGATGTGTCTGCGTCATTTGTAATGCCAGCAGATTCTGAAAGTTGACATTTAAGCTCATATCCATATCATTTTCCATCTGAAATCCCCTACTGTTGAATATAAAAGTCCATATGGAGATTAACATTAAGTAGACAGAGTGAACTACTGGGTGAGCTGGCTGGTGAATGAAATAAGGGTTGGGGAGGGAGGAAGGCAAGCCTGGTATTACCTCCTCGATGAGCCATTACTTTTGCAAATACACAGCTGAAGAAACTAAGACACCAAAATCTGAGCATCATAACCATCCCCAAGTAATCCACTATGAAAAGCAGCTAGACCTGTATTATACTGTTTAAAGTGGTCTGCAGATAGCCCTCTGCAGTTGGGAAACCTTTGCCTTCAGTCTTGAACAAGCTTTTTTTTTCCTTGGAAAATCAGAAGCTGTAGAACCATCCATCTCTTTCTGTTGAACACGTCTATTTTATAATTACAAACTCATGGCCTTTTCTGGATGAAATATTCATGTAAACTCCACTGCCAAGCTGCACTTATGGCACAGTAAACTGCAAACCATTATCATTTAAAGCAATTCAGCAACATGCTTCACGTCAACATAATAAAAATGTCATTTTAAATGTTGTTTAGGAGCACAAGTTTATTTTACAATGTGGGATCCCAAAATGTATTCAGGAGATAGTATATCCTGAGAAATTAAATCAAAGTTAGAGGCAAAGGGTTGAACCCAAGTTAAATAATTTCCAGGTACTGGCAAAGTGTTTTATTTACTGAAAAGTGTCTATTTTTTCCAATGGTTTCCTAAGACTCGGATATTCCACACTTCTGTATATTAGGCAAGCTTAAATCTAGCAGTTAGACATATGAAGTAAATAAAGGTAACTGAAGATTATTTAGATGGCACTTGAGATGAAACACTTAAAATATTTGCAAACGTATATGTATGTGTACTGACTTCAAAGACTTGTAAGGACTGTAGCAACCTTTTAGATCTGGTGATTACTCAAAGTGAAAAGCAGTGAACATTTTTAATTAAAGAAGTAATATGTAAATGTTAAGAAGTAGGTATGTAACAATAAAGATCATTTGCATGGTGCAAAGTGATTCAAAGATTTATACGGTCACTTATCAAGCTTCATTAATGCAATGTTCAGAAGTAGCATCTTATATTTATTCCTATTCTGAGCAGGAGAAGTAATTGCTAATAGCAGTAACCTGAAAACAGAAATTCTGAAAATGAGGATTAAACTGTCAGACTGGATAGTGGAACAAAAAGTCTCTAACTCAGAAATTACTTTTCAAGTAGTAAAGAGTTATCCTCTTGTTACAAAAAACATGGCAAATTTGAACCAAATCAGAATGATTTTTCCTCCCACCAAACCAAATTAAAAAGAAATAAATATCCAGATTAAATGAAATATTTCTGACTCTGTTACGAAAAGCAAAAGCAGCTCAAATGAATCTGAATCACAATTTACAATATTAAAGTAAAAACAGTGGCCTGGGAACGAACTTAGTAGCTAGTGGATATGGTCCCAGTCTCTGCTTTATTAAATATTTTAAGTATTTTGTACAAGATAGAACAGTACAAACAGCAGAGACTGAAAGTAACTTGATGTGAAGCACAATGTGTATTCTCAAGGAATAGTCTATATTCAGATTCTCTGAAGTGGTTGCTGCTGAAAACTTCAATACTCTTGGCAGAAAAGGGAATGGAATCTGCCTTTTGCCTCCAGGCTGAGTAAACCCTGAGTTGTTCTGAGAACTACCTGGGTTTCTGCAAAAAACCTACTGGTTTTGATGCTCCTCACCCTGTTCACACCACAGAGCCCACTTGAAAATAATCGCTTCAGCCAAACTATTTATTTTGCCTTTTTCTGTCATCCTCAGTCGATGTGTGTCCCCAAGACCAAATTTCACTTTGTGTCACTGAAACAACAGCCTTACAGCTTGTACAGATTTATGCAGATATTAAAGATAATCTTTTTCTATTCTTGATAAATTCTTCTCCCCCATAAAAAGAAAAATCTACAGGATAGTTGAAGAGGGAGGAAAAGAAGAAAAAAAAATCCTCTTTCCTCAATTATCCTGTATTTCTTCAATGACAATGTGAATCAAGTGATGTCTAGGGGGAAATAAAGCCAAGTAAGGAAAGAAAGAAATTAGTGACTACGTCCAAGAAGCTTGCTATAGGAAGGTGTTCTGCTCATAGACTCCAGCAGTTCCGTGCTTATGTTTAAAATTATTTTCTTTCACAGCCAGTGAGAGCTCTACTCCCTGATTATTTGAATTTTTAAGTTATTCAGCTCCAGTGGATAATTTCTGGATGGGAAGAACTCCAGATGAATGATAGAAACTCTTAATTTTTAATAGTTAGCACACCTTCCCACTTTATGACAAACTAATAACTCCATCTTGTCTTTCTTCCTCAGAAAAAGATATTTATTGCTAAAGTGAAGCTTTACTGCTGAAATATTACTGTGTAACGAAATTTTCAACACTAATATTTTGTAAATGAAACACTTTCTAGTTTAATTACTTTAAATTATTTACTACCATTGCAGCATTCAGTAACGCACAACAGCTTTCTCCGCAGAAGTCACTGAAATTGCTGTACAGAGGTTCCTTGACAGCAGAAATGGTTTACTGCAGTTATAAAGTAACTCCGAGGATTCCAGCGTATTGCCGTGTGCTGTAGAGTGCAATTTAAGACAAATGCAATGCAAAATCTCTACAGTTCACTGGGACTGACTGAATGCCTTTTCAGATACTCCAAAAACATCGCAGTACTTAATCAATAGAGAGAGATTATATTGGCCATAAAATCCAATGGTCTTCTAACTAAAGCTGCATGATATGTTTACTACCAAAAAGGAAAAATATATTTATTCTTGGTACTCCACGTTACAGAGAGGAAGAATGAATCACAATTACTATTGGATGTTTGAACCATTTCCTTTTAACTCTGGAATATACTAACTAGGTAACAGCATTGGTGGATATCGGAAAGGGTAGTGGGTGGGCTACAGGGGTGGCTTCTGTGAGCAGCTGCCAGAAGCTTCACCCATGTCTAATAGAGCCGTCTCCTAGACAGACCTGCTGCTGGCCAAGGCTGAGCCCATCAGCGATGGCTGGTAGCACCTCTAGGGTAGCAGATCACAGAGAAAAAGAAGCTGCTGCGTGACAGCAACTGGGCCATACTGATGGAAGCTGTTCACACTTAGAGCTCGGGGAAGGTAACTTTGGAGACGATGTACTTCCATTTGGAAGGGTTCAAAAGGATTTAAAAGGAAATTATGGCTGGGTGCCTTTTTTGAGTTTCATATCATTTTCAGGAATACTCAAGGACCAAAGGCTAATGAGGTCAACATAAAAGTTGTTGTTCCCTTCATTGGGTTTTGAACAAGGCCTCAATAACTTATTTTTATAAAATGCCGTATCAAATTGAATGCACAAGTCAGTAGCAAGGCAAAAGGGAAAACTACATTATTAAAAGTGCAATCTTTCAAATATAGTGGTGAAATTATTTCCGTTTTGCTAATCTTTACTGTTCACTTTCAAAGGACTGGTAATAGCTTCTTTGAGTTTATCAACATTATTATGACCCCAAGGAGCTATGTTTTTGAACACAAACTGGTCCGTGTATACTCACTACAGGTTCTTGATTATTGTGTTAGTGAAAAATGTTAGCTAACACAGTTTGAAAATAAACTTACATGCTTTGCATGACCCAACTGAAATGTTTACAGCTTTGTAGAAACTTCTAGCTGGTGAATACAGAATTGCTATACTTTTTTCTGTGTTCCTGTGAAAAAAAACCCCACAGCTCTTCTCACTGTCTTTGGCTTCAAAATGTCAGACAGACAAATCCCAGGCATGCAAACCCTGCAGGGCTGCACACCGCAGGGCAAGGGGAGGTGAAGCCTGTGGCTACTACCTTCCGGGGACTGCAACATCATTTTAGTTCTTTTCTTGTTTTCTTGAGTCTTTGGTTGTGAGGGGTTTTTTTTTGACATCACAAAAATAAATACTGCAGCTCTAGATGCCTATTCACTAGAGTATTTCGGCAAATGAGCTCCTGAAACTCATCAGCCTCCTGACTTTCCCACAAAAAGCTCACATGTTACCTGGAGCCTGACAGCGTGATGCAGGCTAAGTCTAACATAATGATAAGAATAAATCTAAATAGCACCTTCCAAATCACCAGGCCTTTGGGAAATTCACACTTCTCCTTCTGTGAAAAAGCCAACAGACCCACTCAATAAAAGGCTGTTTTACTGACAATACCAGTAAGTTGTTAAGTTCTCTTTCCAGGCGTGACTCACAAGAGAAAGTCACTTGTCTACACATATATAGAATATCATACCCTCCTCTGTTGTTACTGTTTGACTGTAATAGAGTCATAACTGAGAACAGTTTGTATCTTCCTGCTAAAAATTGATCTCTTTCTAATTTTAGGGTGGCTTTTTTTTTCCTTAACCGAGAAGAAAATCTGGTGCTGGTGATGGTGTCAAAGTTGCTACACTGCCCTGTAAGGTCTTATAGGTCTGGCAGGTCCATATCATCATCCAATAAAATTACTCTCCGAAGTCTTAAAAGATTTGCTTTTATACATGATAAAAGCAACAGTGCTAATAATATGAAATAGACCTATTTAAAAGCATGTAAAATTATTACATGCTCCACAAGGTCAGACGAACCAAAGTAATTCCTCTTCTAGAAATAAACTGCACAAATTACTAAAGTGTCAGAGTTATGTACCTAAAATTAGGAAATGTCATGATTCAGTCAGGCTACTTTCATATACCCAACTCCGTTCATAGTCTCCTTGTGATAAACCCCAAAATTAATATTTCTGCGGAAAAAAATGCCCTCAATCAGCGCACAAGATGGGAATGAATCACTCGCTGACGCTTATTCAATATTATGTTTTTATCCCCACTGTTTACTGTACGGAGTCATGACTTGTTTATTGTCTGCTATTCAAACCTCGTAAACTAAATGATTAATTTCTTCAGAGTCTTTCTGTGACATTCCTCAATGCAGCATTTAGGGCCTTCACAACACATTCGTAACGACTATCTGAGATAAGTGCATATTATTATCCCTATTCTAAAGACAATAGATGCAATGCCAGAAATCTAAAATCTGATTTAGTGTTATATTGTATTTTATATAACCAAGGCAGAGCAATTTACTTCAGCTGCAGCCAGGAGGGCTCAGCGCTGGTATATATTACAGTCCCAAGTTAGATGTCCAGAACATGCACAGCAAAAGTAAACCCCTTATCAAGTGTGGGTTTGGTAACCAGCACAGCATTACTGTGTGTCAGGAGCATGAAGAAAACCAATTCTCCAGGTCACTAACCATGAGGACATCTTTTTTTTCTTCCTGCAACAACCTGCCTCATTCACTGAATCCTATGCAGCTGCTGAAATAAAAGAGACAGGGGATTCTAAACAGTTTTCTTTCTACAGAGGTCGCTGGGCCACAAACTGCTGGGGAATTGGAGTTTTCTACATGAGCATCGATACGTTCTCCTCTTCTGCTCTCGCCTTAGCATCTCCTGTAGGTAGTCACCTGTCACACTGCCTTAAATTTTTTTATTCTATACCATCTTCTTTAAAACCATGTACTTCCTTACAAGTCTTGGGACCCATCATATGGGTCCAACTGCTGTAAGCCTTCTGGAGAAGGATCCTAAACTTCCACACCAGGTTTCAGATTATTTACTGAGAGCTAAAGAATAGGAAAATTCAGGTGTTCCATCCACTCTGCTTAGGGGCTACAGAGGACACAGGAGGGAGAGTTTTCCTGCTCCTCTGCTCTAACTCTCTCCTGGCAAAACCTATACAATCAAAAGTTGGCGGAAAAGTCTTGTTTGGCTCCAGGGCTGGATCATACCCACTGTGAATAAAACTTCTACAAAGTTTGCTGCAAAAATGAAATCTGAGAAAAATGAATTTACCAGAAGGGTTTAAAGGGGATTTAATTTTCAGAGTTTCATATTAAATATTCAAGACTAATACCCTGGATATAACAGCTACTCTTCCTCCTCCCTACTTCTAGGAATATTTGAGGATGGCATTATGAGGTGTCAGATCGTATTTTAGTTGAGCAAACCAATATGTTTTCTCCTTCAATATATTTTCTCCTTGTCTCAATCTGGACATATATGGTATTTTTGATGACATTTTAAAAAGTACATTTGGGCTGAGGCAGACAGTTTTCACTTTCAAATTAAGTGTGAGTAATTAAAGAGTGACAGTTTTCATGTACAAATTAAGTGTAAGTAGTTAAAGAGTGATACAGACATGTGAAAACTAGGTCTTATGATGAAGCTATTTAATGGTGATTTTGGGTAGTGCTTCCTGCACCACTTACAGAATAAGGATGTCCATACATTTGGCATCTCACAATGTAACTAAATTATATTCAAGTGGATATTTAAATTCATGTTTTTCAATATCTAAATGGCTTCATGGAGATTTGAAGAAAAAAATAATATATAGGAAGTCCCAGTTGAAAATTCACCTTAAGAAAAAAAAATATGAAATACCAAGAAATCTGAAAAGTAATAAAATTTTACTTAAAACAAAATGCTGAATATTTCAGAATACTTGGTGTAATGAATCAAAATTGGATGGAGGATATCAGAACATCATGGGAGTATAGATACACAAAAGCACAGTTTGTGAAAATTGACTTCCAAAACTGCAGGGGAAAGAGAGAGAAAAAAGAGGAAAGGACAATTTTCAGGTTAGTTTGCTATTAAAAAATTACGTCAACTATTTTTTCTCATTCCCTCATTATATATTTAATGATTTATGGGTTTTTTTATTAAGTTAATAGAATCTGACTTTTTATTTTTTGTGTTCATCTGTTTTCTTTATTTTTCTTTTAAATAGAGCTTAAAGTCAGGCAAATATTATTCAGGAACAATTTTGGTTTAATTGATCTTGGGATATAAGAATGAACTGGAGGACCTCTTGAGACTACTCCTAGGTATAATCAACTGTGATAGGGACCCAGGGACACTGCTAACTTGATGCATCTTATCAATCATAAAATAAAAAAAACCCAAAAACATGCAGACTGTATAGCAACCATTACAGCAGATTTTCTCAGAACACAGTCATTCTAGTACTGGTATGTTATTTTAATTGTAATGTGATCCTTATTATAAAAGAAAAATGACACTCATATGCATGAACTTTTTAAATTGGAGTGCAGGGACACAGCCTAGGAATCTCTTCCTCCTCAAATCTATGGCTTACCATTGTCAGTATTCCTACTGCAGACAACATTATCACACAAGCACTAAATGTTTGAAGGAGAGAGATTTCAATAAGTCACCATATTGTCAAATAAAGCATGTAAGAAAACCATAAGAAACAATATATTCTAAGTCTTACAACAAGGAGTAAACAACAGAATTTATGCAAAGGCTGGTGTGCTGGCAAGAAAACCATTCATTCTCTTTTGTAATTCCATGCATTTTCTCACACATTTCACGTTTCTTGTTGACACAAAGCATAGCTTTGTTTTATCTCCTTGTCGACCCATTCTTTCATGATATAAAGCTCTCCCTACCTCAGTAATACCAGCTCAATCTATCACTTCACCCTAATGCTCTCATCAAAACAAGGCAGTCTCACTCCATTTCTCGTTTACAGTATGTCACTGATTCATGCATCTTAACCTTCCTTCAGAGCTCAGGGAGCATTCCTATAGCTGAGCAGGTTTTTAGTCCCTTCAGTCATTACACAGAAGAACAACGCACGCCATGCAGACACCACAAAAGAGATGCCAAAGAGTTTGCCACTGATCTCACACTGCCCTTACCTGCTTATTTCCCTCCGTTCTCTCGTGACTTGCTGTAATTGTCTCTGTCCATAACATACTCACCACTCTGCTTTCATTGCCCAAGTTTAAGCACCCACTATATGTACAGAACCAACAAAAGGTGTGCATGAAGTCTGAAAGGAAAATATTCAGCAGTGTGTTTCAATAAACCCCAGAAATTCATACTGATAGCAAATGCTTACTTATCCAGCCTCACTTTGGGGAAACTGAAATGAATTTTCACGCACAATCAGTTTACAGAGCAAGAAAAAACCACAGCATTTAAGAAACGCATGCCTAATTAACATCAAAGAACAGCTAATTATGAACAATAAATATTAGATGAAGAGAATCAGTTGCAAAAATACGTGGAGGATGCCAATTTGATCATGTAAATCCTTGATCAAATATGTCAGGGCAGCTCAAAGTAACAGAAAAGCAAAGTTTTCTCAGGTCTATACAGATTTCCTTCTCACAGCAGCATCTCACCCTAGCCCTGTGTCTTATATAGTAAGCAGACACAGGTAAAAAAATGATTGGTCATTTAGGAGGAAAGGTTCTGTTTGTATCAAAATATTGATATGACAAACAGAAAGATAAAATAACTGGAAAAGAATTGAACACACTTGAAACTTAAAAACCTAATATTGTCATAAATCGTACCGTGGTGTGCTCATGTCTCTCCAAGTGCTGCCTGATATCCCAGCTCAAACCCTCTGAAAACGTTTGGTGTTTTTAGGTTTGGGTTTGTTAGGTTTTTTGGTTTGTTTTTTTTCATTTCACTTTCATAGTATTTCCCAGAATACTCTAGAGATATTCTCCAGACTACCTTTCTTTCAGGGTTTCTGAAAACTGCTTCTCTTCCCTTAAGGCAGCTGTGAAATAGCACACTTTAAACCTTACCCGAAAGCTCTGGAAGACTGAGCAGATGACAAAGCAATGTTTCATTTTCATTTTGTCTTCCTCCATTAAGGGACTGCTAAGGCAGTAGGCTACCTGTAACCAAACTGCTGGGGGACTTTCTGATTAAATACAAATTTTACCTCTTTTCATTACTTGTAAATGTCCTGTCCCACATTGAACAGTTAATAAAAATCTCAGACAAAGCAAGTGAGGAAATAAAGAACTGGTCAACACTTTGCTTGACTCAAGAATAGCAAAATCTTTGAGGTAAAATGATCTTTAGCACAATATTTGCAAATCATGACTATGTGCTATTCCATTATTGTTCTATTTCTACCGTGAGATAAATGTTTTGTATTGTACGTTGGCTAACGTGCTTACTTGAAACATTAAAACATCAGGATTCTTTCAAAGAGAGAAGGATACTTTTTTCCTGCGTTAACTGATAATGAAATACTGATTATGATGATGCATAGACATTTGTGGTGTGTCCGTGCTGGTGCTAGGCACAGAGTATACTAAATACATAACAACAGGGGTGATGCCCACAGCAATTCAGATATTTATAGAAAAAATGCAAGCCGAGTTGGCACATATAAATAGATAGGCTTTCAGCAGCTGAAAACCATAAACATAGCTGGAAGTAGCATCCCCTGAGATTTTAAATAGCTGCTAAGCTGTTAGTAGAGGTCAAACACAAAGGCAATCAATTTGGAAGCTTTTCTGGTAGGACTGTTCTGCTGAGGGTTTGGGATCTCGAATAAGGATCTGCACCTTCCCAGGGCATCTCTCTCCGGCGTGCTTTCCGCCGGTGTGCCTGCAGCCCTCCCAGGGCACGGCTGACTTCTCCTTTATGGGGAAAACGGACACATTTGTGTGTAGGTATGTACAGACAAACTCCCACCCCCACTAGGTGCAACTGAGTGGGACCACTGCACATCGCAGTTGTGTTTTTAATGCTCCATGGCCCACACTTTCATCTGTTCTCCTTATTCATATTGTCACATGTTCTACAAATAGCTCATATTAAAAAAGTTTTATAATGTGTTTATAAATGATTACTGCAATTCTTATTTCCTTCACCTGTCCTGTGCCTATGTATGAACACCTCCATGAAAGAAAAAAAAAAAAGAACAATTTAAATGCATCTGCATTTTATCTTAAATCACTTTGCAATTATTAAACAGCAGTATCTGAAGCACTCCTAACCATCCAGAAAACAGGAAATATCAGTGGTAATACAGACTATAACATGAGGTAAATGTGAACTTTGAATTAGTTTCAACAATGTAAAAAAAAACCCCACAAAAGTAAAATCCCAGTTAGAGAGTGTAAGAAATACTCATCTCTACCCCTGGCCACCTTGCAGGTTATTCTAACATGACTCTTCCTCAACGCCACATGGGCATGGTGCCTTATAGTAGTATCATATATGCACACTTTTCATTTTTTTTTAATGTGAAGATTACAAAATTTCATTTTGGATAGTTTTTAGTTGTACAGCATAATTTTGTAACCATACAGCATCTAAGGGTGAATATAATTGTTCAGATTGCTCAAGAGGAAATGAATTATTTGGAAGATTGAATACAAGACTGTCAAAACAGCACAGTTAAGTGTAGTTTATCAGATCAATATGACTACTGGATGCATTGTGAAAAACAAGGACATCCTGCTTCATTTCAGCAACAAACTAAAAGTTAACTGCAAACAGAAACCCGTTCAAAGTTAAATGCTAAATGTAACTATTTAGCATTTGGCTAAAAGACCGGCAGATGACTCAGAATATAATCAACCAAACTGTACAATATTAAGAACATTTTCCTCCCTAACTTCTGCTTCTTGCTGTGACTGCTTACATACATATGTAAAAGCACAAAGGGTGCACAGAAAGTTCATCTGTGAATATCAGACTACCCCTAGATTAATTTTGTATCTATATGCTCAATCCCTTCTTGTTAAATATGAAACTTGACAAGAAGCATCAGAAACATTCATAGTGTCCTAGATGTCCTAGACTGCGGTTTGCTTGCAGTGCATTGCAGAAAGCCACTGTATATGCACCACAGAAATTAGAGAAGATACGTGCAGTGCTGTAAGGCAACCACCAATCAATCTCAGGGACTTGTAAAAATCTTGCCTTTCTTATGCTATTGACAGATCCCGACCTTATTGCTGATTCTGAAGTTGTTTTCGAAAGGTCGCAGTGAAGAATTGGCACGTGGTCTAGAGGGTGGGTAGATGACAAGCTACTCAAGCAAACTGAGCCTGTGAGCAAAAATACAGAGGTCAAAATCACAAACCATTTCTGGAAAAACATCTACTCATTCGGTCACGTTAAATACAACCTTAAAGGTCTATTTGTAAAGTACAGCAAAGACTATTTCAGCTCACAACGAAAAAATGTTGATGCTCTCCAGTGTTTGTGTTTTAATTTAACCTAAGGTTAGGCTTATCCAGCCGTCACCAGTAGCATTACTGCTTTTCACAGGCTGTATTTAGAGGAAAAATTAAAAATCCCCACAACACCCAGAAGCCTCTAACAATATATGCTAAATATTACTGAACTGCATAGCTCTCCAACTAGGTTTACAAATGGAGACTGACTTAAATGAACCTGCTGCTGGTTCTAGAAGTAATGCACAGTAATTCCAGAGCAAGCACAGCAATCCAGTACATTGAGCACAGCTTTTCCCTCCTCGAGCAGCAAACGGGTGTGCAGCCAGTGTGGCACAGAGCACTGTGTCTCTCTGAGGAATTCTCATCTGCAATTTAATACCCAAAGTACCATGGGAACCTGCGTGTTATCAGGCAGCAGTTATATAACGTTTAAATTAATTCATAGAACGGTACCAGTTCCTGTGAGTGTAATTACACGTGTGTGGACAGTGTTTAGATGTATGAGTCCCATACCCGTCCACAACACCACTGTAAATTTCAAAGACATTACAGGGAGTTCCACAATAAAACCCAAAGTGCTTACCCACTCCCAGCAAGGCACCACCACAGCCATTTTTCCCTTCCCACTCCTCCATGTCAGCTACTGCTCTCCAAGACATTTCCTGGTGGTTGGCAGCCACAAACAAGCTCTGAAGGCTGTGCCGCGGTCTAAACAACAAGTCCCTAATCCTGCCTGGCAACCTCCGATAAATAAATTGTTAGAAGCCTTTAGAAGTTGGATCAATGCAAAGAAACACCCGCCCCAAGAAATATGCGCAGAAATTTTGCAAAGCTGGAAACCGCTGCGAGAGAAACGGCACTGTCAGCGCGTTACAGCACCCAAGCAGCTGCGCCACGGCCTTGGCAGTACCAGAGGAACGTCAGTAGAGTTACTCCAAATGTCTCAAAGTCTCTTAGTGCTCCAAAAAAACCCCTAGGAATACTACTTTCTAAAAATACAGAAGTGATTCCTGCTCGTTCACTCTTCCTCGCCATACCCTGGGCTCCTAAAGTTGAATTTACGCCTTCAGTTTGCGTTTTGCCGTTTAGGGTTGAACCTTTGCTATGAAACGTTAACACCTTTGTGTTCACAGGATACTTTCCCGTCCTTGTAAAATTTAATTGTATAGCTCAATTACTTTAAAAAAAATGAAAATTACCAGACACCTATTTAGACAGCACACAACATGTACAAGTCCTACAGATTTGCCTGCATCGTATCACAAAGCACGTGTGCCGCACAGTTATCTTGAATTTGCTGGCTTTGTACTGGGTGGTGGTGGAATAAAACATCTAAAGATTTAGGAAAATATTCACTTGGAAAAACTGTGAAGTGCAGGGCTCTGAGTCTGTTTAAAAAAAGAAAAAGTCACGGTCAAGAGATCACAGAAATGAACTAAAGGTGGAATGATGTGAGAATCACCAAGATCTTTTTTCTCCAAGATTAGAAAGAAAATGGGGGTTGTGTGTGTGTGATGCCCATTTTTGTATCAAAACAAATCCATCTACTTTCAGTCTTTGCTTGATAACTGGAATATTTTAAAGAATTCTGAATTACAATGAAAATATTCTGCACGGCTCTAACCAGAATATTCACAAGTTCTTTTCTATTACAGTTACTCCCTATACAGCTTTTGGCAAATAGCTAAGGATGAATCTTTGTCCAGTAAAGTCAAAGGGTATTTCAGTGTTGCCTTAAATGAGGCCGACATTTCCTCATCTGATCATTCCCATCTACAGTGAGGCAATCAGAAATGCCTGAAGTGCAAGACCTTGTAACATCATTTGTAACTGACATCTAAAATCATCTTCCAAAATGCAACATTTGCAGTCCTACACTCTAGTTGCTCCAGTAAATAGGTACTTCACGATCATCAGAGATCACCAGCATTGTTTTTCTTAATTACATCTGGAAGTAATTAATGCCATTGCTGCATTCCTGGATTTGTAGTATTCCCTTGATGTTGCTATAGTGAGTAAAAGGGGAATACTGTGATAACGTAATCTAATTGCAAAGTCAAATTGTAAAGATTTTTAACGGCAACCGCTCTATAGCACTTTTAATTTTCTGTCTGCTTCATGAGCATTAAATAATTATTTCTCACATTACCCATGTGAGTAGCTTACACCACTGCTGTCGCTAAGCTCGGTAGCGTATATTCTCACTCTACCATAATGCTGAACACGTTACGCTTGAGAGGCAGGTATTTCAGACACATAGGGTGAGTACCAGTGTTCCAAAGCAGTCTTGTTATTGAGTTGCGTAGCCTCTTCCTAACGTCATCCCTGGAAATTTGTTACAAGATCTAACTGCGGTACGGCATCACGTTTCTGTATACAAGGAAGCTCTGAATGAAGATCTTTCCAAATTAGCAGATGAAAATTTAGGAAATACTCCGATGCCATCTGCTTTACTCTTTTTAAATTTTAGCAGTTCATATTCTAAATACTTGCTATCAAATGCATATTTTAGGGTCAAAATTAAGGTCAAATTTGATGCTTATAACCAAAATATTATAAGGACATTCATGAAATGATTGTCACTGTATGAAAAAGGGCAAGTCTTCTTGTCCTCCGCTTAAAACATATTCCTTATAGGAAAATACAATGTTCTTTTGCAGACTGACAGAAGATAGATCTTTAAGCTTTCACAAGCCAATGACAATTTTATTAGCAAAGGGAGCTACGCAAGACTACCCGCTTTCTCTTGGAGCAAAACCTTTTTGAACCATATACTACTATGTGAACTTCATAATAATTTGCTATGACAAGGGCAGATTAACAGGCAACCACTAGCTGCCCTGAATCCTAACAGAAATACGGGCTGTAGCAGTTCAGTTTATGTGCTGGAAGGCGGGAGACTCACAGAATGGATAATCTCCACGAGTCCAAAAATTTTTCTTCAGCGCAGCTCAAATTTTACGTTGGTAAAACCCAAATTGAGAGGGGAGAGATGGTTAATGGAACAAGAGATAGTTTTTGATCAAAATTAGTAAGCTTTTCTTTGGGATCTTACAATATTTAAGTCAAGCATATTTTATGGAGTGGATAATTTGCCTTTTTAGAGGCTACAAGCAGTCTTTAAAATTGGCTTGAGATTCTTTTGTTTCTGTTCATCAATGGAAATTTTCTTTCTGACTGTCACCCAGACAGAAGCCTAGTGAGCCTAGTCAGGTTAAACTTGGATTTTTTTCTGTTTAGATAACCACCCAGTCATCTTTCCAAACATTCTGCCCTATTAGGTTCAGACAAAAATAAATGAAGTTTAGAGGGTGAATTAAGAAAAAACACAGTGAAACAAGATTTACTGTGTGTTCCAGTCCTATCAGAGAGGCCTGAAAAGGACATTTGAGGAAATTGTTATTACGAGGTTAATGTGTGTGTCAGACTCTTAAATCATATTGCCAGTAGACTCAATGAAATGACAAACGGAACTGTAACGAAACATGCAAGAAATCAATCTTTAAGGTAAGTTCTCATTGGTTTCTGCAGTATTGTTGTACACTTGAAAGGTTCCAATACATACTCAGGATCGCCTGTATCCTATGAGAGTTTAATAAAAGAAAAGATTTCCTTCTCAATATTTTAATGCTTGTCTGAGACAACTGTCTGAGCTCTGACACTCACCAGCCATTTTAATTTTATCTATCCAGCACATTTGCTTTTCCAAGAATGATCAATATTAAAGACATAGGAGACCTTCTCTATGAAATGAAACCAGAGTAGGAGGAATGCAGGAGGAAGGAGGGAGTAAAATTTCAAACAAAATCACTCTTGGTTTAAAAAACTACAGAGATAATATCTCATATATATGAGATATGTAGGGCCTACCTGTACGAAACACTAGACAATGGGAAACTTTTAAGTGTATTATACTTTTAGGTCTGCTTCCCGTTCCATTTTTCTGCAATTATTTTAAAACAAGTATAATACTCTAACACATCAATATAGCAACATTAGGCAAAGTAACCTCATTGTGGAAAACTGTTTGACAAAGATTAATAGTAAACTATTCAACCTAATGTACTCGAAATCTTCTGAGCTCATTCTGAGCTCATTCAGACCATCTGTGTAACACTATCTCTTTCCTCATTTCTGCCCAACGAGGTAAGTCTTTCCTTGAAAAACAAATCTCTTCTGGTCTCTTCTTCAACTTGTATCAGAAGTACATTGCTCTCTGCACTCCACTTGTCCTTCCACCTTGGGCCCTCATTTGATTTCTGTCCCTCTTCTGTGCCCTTCCTTCCTGCTTCCAGTTCTGTTCCTTTTTCTGCATGTTTTTCTCCTCACTGTTGTTGAGTTCTTTGTGATTCCACAATGTTTTGCTAATTAACAGTCACAAAATTCCTCTGAGACTCATGTTGAATGACAATGCCTGATAGAAAGGTAGGATTAAAAGAAGTCTAATTAGTTTGATCAGGCCCCTGCAGGATTCAAAATCAGAGGTGCTATTAGGGCAAAGATATCCCTTAGTGATGTTTCTCCTTCCGTAAGAACAGGCGAGTAAGTATTAGCTGCAGCTCTGGGATTGTTAGTATTGGTGACAGCTTGACAAGAATCTTCTCCAGAGCTGCTGTTGCTCTATGCTTTTCTCAAGTCTGTACAAAGCTGTCATGTGGGCAATTTATGATTTCTCCAAAGAAATCACTATGAAAATTTTTTTATACTATACGATCATATTCCATATTTATGGTTTTTCAATAGGAGGACATTACTTTTAAAAATGGAGTTTCAGTGTCAGGCTCCAAGTACTAAAAAACACAGTAGCAGCAGGGACATTGAGCTACGAGAGACACAGACTGCTAGAATGAAGGCCAGCTTCACTTACACATCTGCTAACAGAATAAACTTAGAAAGAACCTCTACTTGCATGGAAATGTCCTGAGTTTGATATAGATAAGCAACAGAGAAGCCAAGCAAGAATCATTTCATTGAGGGAAGGGATGACCCAAAGCATATCAAGTGTTATTCATGTACCCACCAAACACGTTTACCCCGTGAACACTTCTGCTGCTTTGCCACCGTTCCCTGGCTGCGGTGAAGTCTGATATTAAACTGAACAGGACTGACATCTGTCAGCAAATCCAGAACAGTCTGTGATGGAGTGGAACACTCCTTACAGCATGTATCATGAGGTCTGGAAAGAATAATTTTAAATGACTGTATAGCATATATATATATATCTCCCCACCCTGTCACTAGTTTTTACCTGCAGTGTAATGTTGGTCAAGTTATGATCCTTATTACTTATTTTCCTCATATTTTGGAGGCCTAGGGAAACCATTCTCCAAAGAATATGAGAAACAGCCATTGCTTGCACCTTCATTTCAAATCCCCTACTAAATGGGCGATTAGGGAGCAGAACTCATAATTTCATAAGGGTAATTGGATAGAGTTTCTTCTATTGCAAGCAAATTACCCCCTGGCACAAGAATTTTAAAATCTTTGGCAGCAGACCTCCTGAAACCCATCTGTGTTGGAAATTAATTTTTTGCTTTTGGGTATACTATATTTACATATTTTGTTTTATTTCTCAATATTTAATCTAGTGAGAAAAGAGATTCAGGGCAAGCACTGAAACTTCTCAACAGATTTTAAAACAACGCAGTCTCCAGAAGGAACTGGCCATAGAACCACTATGCCAAACTGGAACTGACTTGGCTTTTATTAGGCAGTCAAATGTTAATTTTAAGCGCACCTATTTTTAAGCATCATTTATTTATCATATTATACCGAGAGAGTATCTGATAGCATTTGCTACAAATGCAAACTGATGACTGTTCTCTCAAATGCTCGTAATTTCCCTAAGCTTCCCTTCGGTGAAGTCTGCCATGCAGGGTCTCCCAGCAACACTGAATTCCTGTTGTTTTCACACATTTTATTTATTTTATACCATGAAATGATAAAATAATTTTGACGACCAAAGCACTGGGCATTTGAGAAGACTTATCACTCTTAATTTAGAACAAAGGTTTCCCTGACTCCATCCCTAGCAATGGCAAAACATGGACACTTGAGATGATAAACTCGAGATAAACTTGTATTGAACCCAGATGGCTTGATTCAACTTTCTTGTTTTGCTGCTGGTCAAAATCCCTCTTGCAATTGTGGGGTTGAAATGAAATAGAAAGAGGAAGTTATAATTTCACCAGTGCAAAAGTAACTTAAAACTGCATCACTGTAAAATATTCACATGGAGTTGCAGTAAAATGCAAGAAGTGTAAATTCTTTGAAAGTAAAAGCACAGTTGTCTAAATAAACGGCATACATGCTCAAAGGATTTGCTACCATGAAATGTCTCAGGCCCTCCATACTTCTGAACACAGAAACATGTCAGAATACAGAAAAGCTTCTTCATGTTAAGTGCCATGTGCACAAAAGAGAAACACTCCCTGTAAAAGCTTGACCTCTGTTGTAGGGAACTATCTCTGCTAAGACACCAGCCACTTTAAAAACTAACAAAAAGTATTCAAGGTTATCAAGGGTGCAAACTATGAAAAACACAGGCTATTAAAAAAACCCCTGAAAGTCCAATGAGCAAAGATGATTTACAGAGCTGACACAACTCTAAAACCATAAGTGGAAAAAGCAAATGCGACATTTCAAAGGGCACATGTTGTGAAAACGATGAACTTCAGGGCATGAGCTTGTTCCCAGATGAGGTTTGGAACAAATTATTTTCTTCTGCAGCATCTGGCATACTCGACTGCCAAAGAAAAGGATACCAAAGTAGCTGAGCTACACTTATTCTTGGCTGTTTCTGTACTGTGAATTATTTGAGGAGGTAGTACCTACATAGCCTGTATGAAGTATCCATGGCCAAGAACAAAAGGAAGTTCCTTGGAAGGCCAGATATCAGAAATTACTCATTATTATAGACATAAAAAGACAGAATAATCCAAGCTGTTATAAATAAAAAATACCTGAAAAAAAGAAATTCCGGCTGTGAAATACATGAGCACTGTGAAGTTGTCTATTCTGCACTGGCTGGCTACGGTGCTGCTGTCTAAATTATATTTATCAGTCACATCTTGCATTAGCCTCCCAGGCAGACACCGACAGATGTAGCTGCTGAGGCTCACACGGGTACGAGAGCACGTTACTATTTCTGAAGTACATTTTCTACAGTGTGACATGACTAACGTATGATAAGATTCCACTCTGAAACTTTGATCAAAGAATGGGAAAGGCACTAAAACAAATGACCCTCGGGGAAGACAGAGGACAACGTCCACAGATGATAAAACAGTCCTGATAAGCTCGACAGCAGGGACAAGAGGGTTGGTACCAACACCTCCCTGTGATGGCCAGACTTAGAAAGACGACGTTTATGCTTTTTGTTTTCTTTAAACTTTTCTTCATCTCCTCATTTTTTTTCCCTATGGGTAACACTAAAGCACTTCGCTTCAGCTCAGGCATTTTCTTCCGTAGTCCAGAGGGTGGGAGGTAGAGGGGGTGCTGTCGCTTTGGAGGTGTCAAAGCTGAGAGGAATGGTGGGTGCTGCCTGCAGGGACAGGCAGATCTGGGCTTGGCACCACCAACCTGCACCCTCAGCAAAGTGTCAGGGGTGCAGATTGCCCCGGAGGCAGAGCTCCAGGGAGGGAAAATCGTCAGATGGTAAAATGAGTAATCTCCACCAATTTCTCTTCTCCTTTCAGTTCTATTGGGTATATTTTAATTTTCGTCATTTGCCAAATTTTGGATAGGGTGCCAATATTTCAGTCTCTGTATGTCAAATTTCTGGCTGTCCTCCTCCAAACTTTAACTCCTGTTAGGCCAACAGTGAGCCTCTAAAACTGGATCAACTCAATTTGCATGAGACTGATACTAAACAGTCTTTCCCAGTTTTCTCCCACAAAATACTAAGCAGGTAGGGGGATAAGATTAATTACCATTACACATCATATGTGTAAAACCTAAGGGTGTACCAGTAACCCTTTGTCAGAGTCACACAGAAAGCAGCTGTTTTAGCCATTCCAGGTGAAGCAACCTTCAGAACCACGGAGTAAGAAAACGGAAGTAAAACCTCAGGGCTATTTGGACTGGATACCTCACTAGCACCTAAGGACACAAGATAAGCAAACACAGAGACAGAATCCTTTCCCCCATCAAAATACAGCACTGAAGGAGTAGTAAACCCCATGATGAAATTAAATTACCTGCTACAAAATAGGGCATCTGCTTCACTGAGAGATGTGCTCATTTTTGGATGGAAAAGAGAAGGACAGTACTTCATTCAGAAAGGCCAGAGCAAAACATTCCAAAGGTTTTCTGGCCAGAGGGATCACAATTATTATTTGCTGGTTTTGCATAAAACAGGCCATAAGATTTTCTTGCATATTTTCCACATCGGCCCCCGAAACATGAAAGCTCAACATAACAGAAATAACACTGATCTAAAAAGAAATATCTAGATATAAAACTGGAAAAAAAAAAAAAAGCCTAATCTAAAAAATACATTCAGAACATATTAATAGATTTAGAAAAGGATGGATTAAATAACTAAGCCCCCTAATTTGCATGAAGTTAATCAATACAAGCAGCAAAATACATTGGGGAAAAACCGAACCACATTTGATGACAAAAAAGCTAGCACTTTTTAATATTTTTTAACAAAGTAAGGAGGTTGGAATTACTGCTCCTCATGATAAGGGAAGCAGGAAGAAAAACAAAAGTAAATATACCTCCATTTGGAGCCAAACCCATGAAACAGTCTTCACAATGTGTCTCCATGCTGGTGTTACACTATGAATATTAAAAGAGCCTAGGAAAAGTCCTATTTTCCAAAAGATGAACTTCAACAAATTCAGAACTGCAGACACTTTAGGTTTATGAATGTGATGTTCAAGAACTAAACAGTGTTTTATATAAATTTTTTAACAAAAATATGTACAACAAAACAAACCAGATGTGTGATGAGAAAGGAAAGCAAATTTCCCTCTGAAAGAATAGTTGCACGTTCTGCATATCTTAAGTACTCTAGTAATTCATTTGCATTTTCATAGCATTTATACTCAATAGCATAAGCCCCAAAAATAATATAGAAGGAAATTACTGTACCTGCAGCTTTTTGCAACATTTGCTCAGGAAAAAGATTAGGCTTTTACTAATTCTTCAGTAATTTAACAGTCCCAGCATCCTGCTTCTTTCAAGTAGAAGAAAATAATTTGGTTTTTCTGTACTGTATATTTTTTAAGATGGGCAGTATACAGTCTGCAAGTAATATAATTATTAGATAATATTCTTGAGGTTTAAAGTTATGAAAAAGAAACTGATTTTTTTGGCCAATCTTCAGTAAAAAAAAGAGAACAGCTTCTGTGAAATAAACCACATAATCAGATTAGCTTTAGAGCACTGATTACTGTACTTCATATTCAAATAAAAGCCAAAGAATAATTTATTTGATGTACTAGTTAAGCTAAAAATGCAGAATTGACAGAATATGGAATTTCTTTGATCTTTTGTAGGTGTTCAATATACTCTCAATGCTGCTTGATGAATGACAACAATTCATAATGTTTTAAAAATAAACCTCTATGCACAAGGGTTTTTTATAGCTTTAAGATTATGCTTTCATTATGTAACTGCTGCTTTGACTTTGAAGATTTTTTTTTTCTTTTTTAAGCAACATATTTTATTCTCATCTTGAATGCAGAACTAGGAGCTGAAATAGGTTAGTAAAAAGGTGAACAAAGTTGACTGAGATCCTTTGTAAAGAAGATATTAAAAGTATGGTCAGCAAGGTAAGGTTCTCCCTTACTTTCCTTTCCAAAGATGATAAAAAGTGACAAGAGTCAATTTGGGTTCATTCTTGTAGTATCCAGGTACATTTTTCTGAATGTCATGTTCAGTCAGGCCTTCCTTCAAATTCGTCTCCCGTTTCCTATTCTCTCTTTCGCCACAGAAAAAAAGAAGTGTGAAATATGGAGGGAAATCACAACCTGAGAATAAACCTCCCCCCTCATTTCCCAACACAAATCCTGCAAGCTCTTGACATCTTTTAAAAGCAAGTCAAAATTTTCTAAAAAGTACAGGTAGCTCAGTATTAAGACTGACAGGAGGATTTACTCTCAGAAAATTTGAACAAAACAGCAAATTATTTTTTCCATCTGCCAGAATGCTCAACTTTTAGACAAGCTTCTCCTATCACTTTTTGTATAAGACTGGAACTGAATCAAGCTGCTGAAGTTTGCAATGTTTTTTTAAATTGCAAAACCATGACTCGTTCCATTGGTGACTTTTTGTTCAAGGTGGACAAATGGGTTATTTCAGGCTTTACATGTACAAAATTTCAGAGATAGGAAAGAGGAATCTCCAGTCAGTATGTAAGCTGTACTTGTATCACTTGTCTCACCAATTCTGCATGAGGACAATTTGTGTAGAGTAACCAGACTAGCAAGATGATCATAGAATCATAGAAAGGTAGGGGTTGGAAGGGACCTCTGGAGATCATCGGGTCCAAGCCCACTGCCAGTGCACGGACTCAATAATGGGGGTGAGACATTCAACCCAGGGGAAAATTCATTTTCAGGGAGGTATTAAGGTTGGTAAGATAACGGAGAGAGATGGTATTTTGCCAATTGTCCTTTTTTATTTAACTACACTTTGAATTTGCCCACATAGGAATCTTTGATATGAAACTATTCTCTGGGTACTGCACTGTTGACTTAGGGCCATTGATTCAAAGAGGGCAGAATGGACTGGGCCAGTCACATTCAACAAGGCTTAAATGAAAAAGATCTTAACGAAAGAACCTGAATGTACATCAGGGAAAGGGAGAGAGAGTTACATTTTCAGAAGACATTACTTTCTTGCCTTTATGTATATAATTCATAATGTTTACCAGAATAAAAGAAAGCTACCAACAACTATTACACAATTTGGGATTTTAGTTATGTTCTAGAGAGGAAACAGTAAAAATAAACCAACCACCTGTACTAAGTATGTGATTTCAAGGGTATTTTACATGCATGTAAACATCATTCTCTCAACATCTAAGATCACAAAGCTATATTGCTATTTAAAGATAAACCAATGTATCTTTATTTTTTCTAATTTCTTGGATGTCAGAACTTAGACCTTTAATATATTTCCATTAGAGTTTGGGGTTTTTTTAACCAACACTGAAAGTGGCTTTTAACAAGTCAAACTTCTGCTTGGTAATGTAAACACTTAAGCATCAAGAAATCAGGAAAGCAGCAAATCAGCTTGATAATTTGGGGGCAAGAGAAGTGATTTCGAGATTTTTACTGCTTCTGAGTTTACATGATTTTCTTCTACAATTCCATGTCCCATGAAAGAGGTAGAGAGATAACTAGGATGGGATTTACTCAGAAGATATCTCAAGAAGCAACTAATTCTGTATGCAGTTGTACTAATTAAACCACTCTCTGCCTAGCCCATACCTAGTGGCTGAGCAGCAGTTCTCTCAGCTCCTCTTTTTTCCCATGCCCCTGCTGCATTATTCTCCAGGCATTTCTCTCCTCCAAGAAGTCACTACCCTCCAGAACCACGGTCCCTGCAAGCCAGAGGTTTGAATCCAAAACCTCACCAGACTGTCTTCCAGCAACATCTCCAATCTGTACTTGCCACCAGCAGTACACCCTAGAGATGGTTTCTGACATAGCTGTGACTGTGTCCCAGGGTAACTCCTGAGGGATGGGAGGACTGTCCTAGCAAGTGAGCCCCATCAACATAAGAGATCAACATTTCTTTAGGATGTGAAGACCTCAGGAGTGCCTGTTTATTTTATCTGGGTTATGGTTTTTTGCTCTTTGTCTTCCTTGGCATTTGTGCCAGAGCACCAAAATAAACGTCGGTTTCAAGTTCCTGGTGGAACAAAGCCTCAATCTTTAAGTAAACTGTAAAAGGGGCACTGGTAGCTATAAAGACTCAGCTGCACATTTCTGCTTAAATGTTAGCATCAGAAACAATCTCTTTCCATGATTAACTGCTCTCACATGACCTTGTAAGTTGAGCTCGTGAGGGATTTTGTGAAAAACTGTGGTCTTGAGCATGCAACAGTGACTAAATTCCTCACAAATCACATATGATTTACATAAATGAGTGTCTGGGCTCACACACAGTCAGCACTAGACCTAGCTACTAACACATGAAAAATGCACTCTCAGACTTGGCACATGGCTTTTGCAGCTGCCAAATATACCCCCTGTGAGATGAGAGCACGTTGATGAGGAGGGCAACAAAAACATTTTCAACACTGCTAGCGATGGGAAGAAGAATGAGAATTCTGTTTATCTTGTTAGAGATTTTCTGATCATATTAGTGATTTCATTATGCTGTTCCTAGAGACCAAACCTTTTAAAATGGCATGGAGCTCAAAAAAGCCCTACGAAAATTGCTGCTATACATCAGACTCACACGGCATTAAGAGCGCAGGAGTTCTACAATGTCATGAAAATACAGCTTGCCTTGTGGTTGGTGTCTTAACACCCTTTTGCACTGATATTCACACAGGCGAGCCTGTCTCCATCCCATAAATTTATTCTAGTGTCTGGTTTGGTTTGTGGCATGGCCTGACTTCACCGTAGGCTATGGGCGCATTTGCTCTTGTGCTTTCAGGCAAGCCCTGAAAGAGGAGGCATCTGAGCAGTTATTAAAGAGAAGGATTTCAGAGCACTAAGGGCAGTTCAGTCATGACTGGAAAAGGTCCAGATATTTTTTAAATGCTCAGAAAGTTTCCAGCTGGATAGAAAAATTTAAAAAAGGGAATCTCAAAAAATTCTGGTGGAATAAGAAAAAAATGTACCCTGGATCTTAGTTGACACAAAACCCGGTACCGTCCATCTTTGATAATCAGGTTGAGAGGTGCCTGTAACAAAGTTAGAGGAACACTAACTACTAATCTGAATTTATTTCTAAGACTTGCTGCGTTTTTCTGCATGTATCCATAATTAGTTTCATCTCTTTATACGGATTACTTGACCTTCTCCTCTTTCTCTCTTTTAAAAAGAACACAAAAATGCGGCTCCACCTGTACATATCTCCCTGCCTAGCTTCATGTGCCAGATGATTTCATCTCCTGTTTATCAAAAAACTTCTGAAATAAAAATAATAACTAAAAAAATCACTTCTTGAAGCCATCCCAAACCATTTCTTATTAAAAGCCTTTCTTTCACAACACAGAGCTACTGTGACTTACCTAAACCTTTGGGCAATGCTAAATCCAGTCTATGTAATGTAAATGACTGCAAACAACAGCGTACCATTAATAAACCCATATAGGTTTTAAGAGATGCCTCTACATTCAGAATGCAATGTGCTTAAATGCTTTCAAAAGGACTTCTCCTCTGAAGATGTGAGCTGAGAACAGCATAATCATTAATGTAAAAAACCCTTCCCACCATCTGTCGCAGAGGAATCCAATAATTGGGGTAACACTATGTCAACTAAAAAAAAAAATGATATAAATATATTCATATAATTAAATGTGCCATTATTTTTGATATTACATAGGTTTTACATGAAAGGCCAAACAAACAAACAAATGTTAGCAAGGTTTGGAATCCAAGCAGAAGACCTGGCAGGGTGTGTGAGACTCTGTTTTCCTTTTGTTTTTAAAGGAAATTTTAAATGAAGTCTCAAGACAAAACTACAGGGACTTCAGTCTATGTCCCAAAGGCAATTACTAGATCAAGGGACTGTGTCCACTGTCTTTCCTTCAACAGAAATTGGAGCAGACCCTCAGTACAGTGAAATTCAGTTTGTTGATTTGTCTTTTAAACTTCAATGTTTTCCAACTTTTTTGTTTTCTAACTTTTTTAGTTACATTTCTAAAAGGGAAGAAAAAGTGAGTTTGTACTATACACAACTAAGCTATGCCATCTCCTCAAAAAATTGAAAAGAAGTGCTAGAATGTCCTGGACTCTGAGAAAAGCAAATCTCATTTGTCAATACTAACTTAAAAAATGTAGGAAGACCTCATTCTTGCCTTTATATTAGCTACCCAAAGAAATAGCATCTAATCTTCATAAAGGAGGAATAAACTGATTTCTTTTCTGAAATATTCCAAATTCCTTTGTAGCACAAGAGGGGTAATGGTAGAAGCAGACATTTGGCTTAATTTTTCCTGTATTTTGACAATCTACAGAAAAATGGCAGATGGGATTTATCTGGAATACAAAATCCTCTCATCCTGGCCAGATCAGAAGTATGACTCCACTGGGGTTTTCTAACAAATGCTTGGTTCTGGATCCTATTATAAGGGAAATTTACAGCAGGAGGGTAGGGAATAACAGCAGCACTGAACACAGGAAGGGAAAACCAAGACTAACTGATATTACTGAAGAGCAGTGCACAGAGAACATTCATTAGATGTGTTGGGATACACAGGACCTGCTCAGTAGTCTTCTGTCTTTGGACTGATGACAGCATTCGTGGGACAGCACTACCCAACTGCAGAACAGTCCCCAGCCCCTTCAAAAAAAATTACTGTAACACATGCAAGCTGCAAACAGAACAACAAATACATTGCCTGATGTGCTGTTGGTTCGGTTCCTCATAAGAATCTCCCTTGCCCTCTTGAAAAAAAGTTCTGAGACAAAGTAAACACCATAGTGATGTAAGTGAAAGAAAAATAAAGAAGTGATTATCACAGATATTCTGATATCATGGATGATTACGGGATTTTCCAACTACTATTTATCCTAATACATAAACAAAATACGTGGTGGCTAAAATGACTGAGTGGTGGTGATGATGATGATGATACTTGCCTGTTGCATGATTCATCCTTGCCCCTGAAGGATTCTACAACTCTGCAACTACCCTAGCTACATATACATTTTTAAAAAACAAAAATATATCTATACACAGAAATATTTAACCTAACATTTAATGGATAAAAAACAGCTTAGTGATATGAAACCTTAGGAAAACAACAGAAAAACTCCTGATGCAGATTTTCAACTTAATAGGCTACGCTATTGAAAATAAATGCACAGTAGTCATCTCAAAAAACTCAACCAGAGGATCATCAGCTTGTGTGACTCATATGCACCCCATGAGCACTGTAACATTGGTAATCTAATCAATTAAAAAGCTATCCTTAATGGTACAGATCAGGTAGATAGCTATTCCTTCAGCAACGAACACAGGACCAGATCTGCAGAATTTACATTGTATAATTTACAGAACAGACGGTTTTCCTTGTTATATTTCAGTCCTCGGTTGCTTACTGTGAAAGTTGTCGCCTTCCAGCCCATAAAAATTCAAGAGGACTTCTCAGAGAAATCCATGCTTGGCAATCTTCAAAAAACAAGAGCTGTTTTTCAGGTAGAATTACATATTCCCTTTTTTCACTTACTACAGGAGGTGTCACTAGGACTTGTCCCTTATGATCCAGATGACTTTAGTTGTCAGACGATCACACTACTCTCATGTTCATAACCTAATTGTGTACATGCTCCATTTGACAGAGAGGCTACACAGTAGCCAAGATGCTATTTAGGATTAAACAGATATATTCTTTATCATAATCTTATAAAAATTTCAAAGATACATATGATCATGGAAGCAACAACAGTTACTTGACATGCAAGATGAAGTAAAAATAGGGACACCATATGTCAGAGTGATATTAGAAAAGTGTTCAACTACATCAGAAAGTGCTGAACTACCTAAATATCAGAATACAATAATATCTGAGAGCGCAAAATGGGAAACACAAATGGTGACTGCTAAGCTAGAGAGTGGGTTTTAAAATCTGGATTTGTAAAGTTATTTGGCCATCAGGTACCCTTCACAGAAAGCACACCAGAGCTGTCAGCATCACAAATTCTCCGCATCTACGCTGTGCAAAATGGATTGCCATTCTTTTGACCATTTAGGGCTCAAAAATACGTGGAAAGCTTCATCACCACATTGCAATGACACTTTAGCACTAGGAAGCAGTGGAGAGACAGTGGAATGCTTTGGCTTGAAGAGAAAAGATAAGCAGATTTATGTTGCAGTTTGGCAAAACCACAGAGTTATATAGGCAATCATTAAAAAACCCTTAATTTTATTACAGAGACCTTGATCAAGATAATTCCTTTCTAACACGATGATGATGTTGCATGGTCCTATAGTGCCTCCTTCTTCTCCATGAGATTTTTTTTTTTATCAAACCTTCTTTCTTCCATCATGACTATTTTTCCTTTATCTCATGTATATAAGAAGCTTCATTCAGAAAATCTGGTATTTTTTATATAATTTTAGGAAGAAAATGGTTAACATTTTAGCCTCATGACTTGCAAATGAAAGAAAATAATAACGCTTAGCAAAAGACATTAGAAGAACACATTCACCATGAATTATACTGCCCTTGAAGGTGCAGCTTAAAAAAGCAGAGAAATAGATTTGACACCACTTGGACTTGCAGCTCGGACATGCTGCATTAAACTGTTCAAAATTAATTTAATCTGAGCATGGAGAATAATAGCCTCTCAGTTCAAGGCTTCTGATAGCAGTAATTTGCACTCGAAAGTACTTCCAAAGGGAAAGAATAAATGAAGGGCGACTCTCCAAAACCGAGTGAGCAAATGTATTCACTAAATGAAAGCCTCTTGATCACCCTGTAAAAGAGCATTCAGGAAAACGACACATTCTATATCATTTTGTGGGTTAGGAATTGTTTCTTGAAACCGCTCGCTGCTACAAGGTGAGATACTGTTCTTCCCGGACTGATGATGGGATAAGAAGCTATTTATGTAGAGCTCTTGCATTTTAACTCAAAACTATGAGATCCATTCACCTTAGAAGCAAGCAAGACCAGTGTAGTAAAAAAACCTCGTTGCATTTGTAATAAAGCACGTTGTGGACTAATTACACGTACAGTATTGGCTGCTCCTCTTGCTTTTTCAGAGGACTAAGAGCCAACTGTAACGAAGTGTTAATGCTCCAGCCCTTAAAAAATACCTTATCAACCCAAAACATTTTTGTATTTCATACAAAATCTTTTTGTCTTTACTTACTCGTTCAAAATTTTCAATGCCATCCACCATATCTGCAACTAACATCTTCTGCCTACGTGTCCCATTTCTGACTCAGCTCCTGGGAGGCACTGTGGCCTCGCTGAAAGGGCACTGGAACAAGAGGCACAAAACACTGGTTCTCTGCTTAAGCATAGAAGACAAATTGGTGGTTTACAGCAGCATAAACCCAACAAAAACTACTTAGGGCACATGTGGCAACACACTGGGCAAGTGAATGAGGAGACCTCATGGCCTTCAAAAGTCACAGGCAGGCAGCGATACCCAGCGCCAGAGACTGCAAGGCTGTACTCCACTGTTAGCTTCTGCCCTTTGTTACGGCTTCTCCAGCCCAAAATGACTGTCCCAAAGTAGTCTTGAAGAGTGAACTCTGACCTATCAAGCCCAAGATTTTTGACAATTTAGGGGAATCTACTTTTTTGAATGAGCTTAGTGGCTGTGAGAAAGTCTTAGGAAGAGATACAAAGAAAAAAGCTTCATCAAACAGTGGGAGAGTAAGTAATGTTTTAGTATTCACGTTTCATTTCCAATCCCACAGTTGCATTACTTTTGCAAATTTACAACAAAGAAAGCCAAAAGGTCTTTTTAAATTCTCTGGTACCGCTTAATTTCTTCTGAATAATTTACCTGCCACTAGCTGTTTGTTCTATAATAATTCAAAGAAACTGGTTATGCCAAAAGTCTAAAAAAAATGAAAAGTGCTTCTAGAATGTATTAAAAAGTTAAAATAAATTGAAAGCCTTCAGGATATTGTAACTCACACACAGCTGGTATGAGCAGCATTGCCCATTACTGGCACTTAGAAGACCGAAACTAGTCTAGACATGATGTTTCTGGTACTTATTACCAGATGAAAATTGGAGGATAAACAGTGAACTTCCATTATTTTTATGAAAATTATTCTTTGAAGAAAATGCAGGATGCAAATACAAGTAATTCAGGTCTTTCAGGCCTCTATATTCAACAGCTTTCTTAAAATACCTAGTTTTCCAATGCTCTATGACTAAAAAAGGGAAGGATATCTCAGTTTTTAAAGTTTGCTCTTTCCAGCACACGGCCCATTCAGTTGGCTAAGTCAATTTATCAAATTCCATTTGAAGTACTCTAGTCTTTAACCCTTGACTTTGCAGATGAATTAGCATAGCAATATGGAGTGAGTGACTTCTGGGAAAGCTACCCTGCGATGTAACAAGCAATTGACATTTGGAAACAAAGTATATTATCCCAGGGTTTAGCTCCTTAAGAGCATCAGCAACAAAGAATAACATTGAGAGAATAATGACTGGTCAACAAGTTCAGTTCTACATTAACTGCTTTTTACACGGGAAGAGTACTTAATTGCTTTCACTTCAAATCACTTTTCAAGAATATAAGGGACACCTACTCTAAGAATCAGCTTGTAAGGGAACTGGATTTTAGTTCAGGAATATACCTTTCCAGAAAAGAATGGAGGAACAGCAACATGCAATCCAGCAAACGTGACAATGCATTGGGAATAACAAGTGGAATGGCAACTGATACCAACCCCATTTTTCTTTAGACACGATGAATGAGTTTGTAGAGTTTGAAATATCTCCAAAAAAATTATAAAAGGATTTGATCTTACAATATTTTATAACTCAAATAGATCCTGCGTATTTGCAGTTCTCAGAGGTAAAAATAAACAGATAATTACTAGACATGACACTTTAACTTTGTCAGGCCATGAAGTTTCATGACCCTAGTACATGTGGACACTAAAAGCTCTAGCACCTTTGTGAAGAATTAAATGGTATAAAAGGGTTTTGTCCAAACATTATATCCTTGCTTTAAGAGATAAGTGCAGGCAATTAACCCATTCAATGACCTCTGACTGCACACCCAGCTAAGGAGCTCCCTCACGGCCCTCCACCACTGTACCACGGTTTTAAAAGATGAACAAAACAACTCGGACCCAGGGTTCATGCAAGGTTTATGAAATCAGAAGATTAACAATGTTTGTTTCTGTAAGAAGTTCAAGTCTTTGCCTGGGAAGGTGAAATCACATATAAAACTTCTGTTTTAGTTTGCAGTCAGCAGCTTTCTGCAAAAGCATGGCTCAAGAGGTTGTGGGGCTTATACCAGCCCCCATAGAAGGGGGTGAGCTGTGGCCCTTTCGCAGCCCTACACCCCTCCTACTGCACAGGCACAGCCGAGGGGGCTGGAGTGTGAATTCACCTCCCTGTGCTCCCCAAAGGCTTTTTGTTGTGTGACAGGGAAGGGCCCAGTATCTAGTGCTTGTAAAGAAGTACTTTTCATAAATTAAAATCAGAAGACTCAGTTTTGCAAATCCTCAACAAAATAATTTTCCTAAAAGGAAGAAATATTGATTTTCACCATCAGATGGGGAACTATAAACCACAGAAAAGTTGAGGAAGCCAAGTTATCATCCCTAAAAATGTTGGGGTTCTTTTTGTTTGTTTCTTTGTACACGGGGAAAAATATTCTGATGAATATTCTGAAAAAAATTATAGACATTTACCTTCTAAGGATAAGACAGAGAAAAGGAAAACGCCTACAATGATAATAATCCAGGATGGGATAAACATCTTTGTGAACTATCTCTGGTATTGCTTATCAAGCTTTCTGTGTTCATGAGCTCACTAACAAGTGAGTTCATTGAAATTTAGAAAGTTTATGATCCATTACAAGGAAGCATCTGTGCAAATTGAATACTGAGTGTGGGAACTTGCATGGGGAACTTGAAGAGTTATATCCCTCTGTTGGGAGAAAGTATTAGATCACAAAGTAACTACTCAACCAAGACCAGGGAGAACTACTGCAATTTCTGGTGATTCCACCACATCTACAGAACCACTAAGTATTTCCATGTGATAACCAGTTACATTGATGTGGTAACCCAGCCACAGAGGGAGAGAGCACGCGAGTTGTGCGCAGAAGAGAAGCTGAGGTGAGAATGAAAAATTACTCTGGCATCACATTACACAGAGAACTAAACAACCCACAAACCACTAAAGACCAGTCAGGCTTGTAGGCTTGTATATGTATATCTTACTATGCCACAGTTTTCATAGCTGACAGAAGATAGATTTTTATTTTTTTTTACAGCACCCACAAGTATTTATCTTACCTGAACTGCTACTGAGTATAAATTTCAAAGATGGTAATAACTGCCAATAATACAAAGTTCTGCTCTCAAGTAACGGGCTACTATCCTCCAACTTGGCAAATTTAAGATCTCTATTTACTGCAATCCAATCAACAACTTCCTGACACCACTCCAATGCCACTGGAGGCCCTGATATTTAAAGGTAACACAGGGGGGTTGCAGGAGCTTTGGTGGCACCTCCAGGCTTGTTTCTGACCATGCCTGGATGTATTCTGTGGCAAAAACAGTATCAGTACAGGTGCTGTGGGTCACCCCTGGGGTTCCTCCTCACAAAACTGCTGTGGGTACTGAGGGAATGTGTGGAAGGCATGATGTAAACAGATTAATTACACCAATAAAATTACTTTAAACGGACAGAGAAACTAGGAGGTCATTTTTCCATCCCAGGAATACCATTAACAATACAAAAAACAGGGGAAGGTACATTAATCTCCTGGTATCTCCACATCACCTACAGGTAGGGTAACAGCTGGCTAAAAATCTGCAGATTTGATAAACATCAGAGAAAAGTAGATAGTACATTTTTAGGCCTGCAAACAGTGTTTGGCCCTTCTATGAGAAACGAGTGAAAAAAAGTTCTTCTGAAACGACAGAGCAGTTACAGGCTGCTTTGCCAGACAAAGAACTACAGAGTGTCAGCGCTGTGGACTACTTGAGAAACTAACAGGTAGCGAAAAACCCAACAACTTTCTGATAATATCGTAGCAAAAGAGTAATGTTACTTCTGCAGAATGTCTCAGTTTAAAGAACAACTGAACAAAAAAACCAAAAACATGAACTATGAAAAATATTCAACAAGCAGATGGTGCGAGAATAATTTGGGAAGCTGATATCCAGTTAAAAACACTGCCTAATGACTGACAACGCAAGGGACTGGTGGCATTTGTTATGGTGTGTTATGCTTATCTGAAGACCAGCTGCAATGTAAAATTACAGAAAGGAGGCAAAAGGAAAAGAAGCAGAAGCAATTATTGAAAGGATGAAATAGAGCAGAAAAGTAGAAACATGGAACTGAAATGAAAGGGTGGCAACCAAGCAAAAGGAGTACGAAAGTAAAATGAAAATATTTTGTTTCCAAACAATTAATTAGAAAACTAATTTAGGATCTTTATCAACCATATCTGAAGTCTACTGGATATGGATCACAAACTCGTATCGCTATTATTATTGTGTTAGTCACCATCCTTTTATTAACTCTATTACTTTATATCACACTTTGTTCATGCACTTACCTATAATTAAGCTCCTCTCTTATGCTGCATCTTTTTAACAGTCCAAGTCACCTTGAAAATGCTGCGGGGTGAAATTCTGACAAGCTTCTCAGCACAGATATCAGAAACAAGCTTAAGGACATCAAATTAACTGTAACTGATTTTAAGAAGGATCCTTCAAGAACGCATCTGTACTTGACATCATTCCGAGCCTGGTTAAGTTCTGACAATGTATTTTTACCTTGCAGAGTACCTGGCAAACCTTGTTAATCTTTCTAGGGGCATGTATGTCACCAGATTGGTGATAACACATCAACTGCATTTTAAGAAGCCAAATGTCATCTCTCCAGAGGCCTCTTAGCACTTTTTAAAATGCTGATGGACAAGCTGGTCCTTTCACTACGCCCTGTCTTGCCCTCTCAAAGCGATTAGCTCTGGAGAAAGCTCGGAGAACTGCAACTCACAAAATACCTCTTTGGAAACTCTCCCAACAGACCGAATATTTGTGGACCCTTTGTCAGAATATTCAACAGAGCTCCTGCAGAAAATTATCAAAATCTTTTGCCTTCCTATTTCCTGTGAGGAAATATATTATAAAATATATGTCACAGTAATGACTAGTAATTACTTGTATAAAACACCAGCTTTCACTAAAGCTACCCTCCACTTGTCGGGGTTTACTTCCTTCTTTATTTACAAAACATTTACATAGTAAATATCCATCACGAACATTCAGATTTATTATTGTTGTATCATTCTTCCTTGCAACTATAATGAAGATTGATGTAATCTCAACAGCATGAGCCCCTTGCAACTGAATACTGTGGTGTTCTCATAAGTCAGCAAGGAAATTCTTTATGATGGTGCTGTTTACCATTCCGCTCTCTAAAATACTGACTTTCATAAAACAGGGCTTATTCATTTAGAGTTAAAAGATCTCCTACACTGAAACACCAAAGATGATGGGGGGAAAACCAGAAATATTTTTGACACTTCTTTGGAATATCATCTATTGAGTGACGAGCATCTCTCTGCTAAGAACTCCTAGGGGTTAAATAATTTATCTTTCCAAGTGCACCTGAATTAAATGTCACTTTTCTCATTCAGGTCATGCAGCATCAATTTCATCAAAACTAGAGCAGGCACTCAACAGTGTGTTGCTAATGACTGCAATCATTACAATCTTCTCGTAAAGCATCGTGTATGGGAGCAGTGGCTCTACACCACAGCTTTCAGAATGAACAGGAGCTCCCCTTTCTGTCTTTCTCTTTCAAATTCCTGTCCATCTAAGAGGCACATACCCATCTGCTAAGGTATTTAAGGAGAGAGTAGAATTTTTTTTGTTTCAAACATGTTCCTCCCTGCAGGGATCATTAAATGCTTGGATTTGTTACTAAAATGGAAGGATTTATCAAGTTTCCCTCCTGGACTCAGATGATCATTAAAAGTCTTTTCAACTATTTTAATTACACTTTCCTTGCTGAACCTCAACCACATGACTAAAGCACCACCCACTTCAGTCTATTCTGCTTTCTAAGGATTTGGAAACTAAAGGCTAAACTGTGTATTCATATTTGACAGAACAGGGTAAATACAAGAACATTTTAAGATGAAACATAATAAACAATATAAATGATGCGTAAATAATAAACTATAATAAAATAAATACAATAAAATTATAAAATAAGATAAAAACCAGAACAGTGCAGATGTTTGTCTTTACTAATACAAGTGGTCCAAACTACACTTAGAACACTGAAATTCACTAACGAGAACTAAATAATTCTGACAAAGCTGGCATATGATTGATGGCATATGCAAAAGACTATAATATGCAGGAATCTGCATATGGCAGTATTTTGGGATCACTACCTGAAAAAAGATGGGACAAGGAGACAAGCAAGCAGGGTGGTTGGTATTACTGTAGCGTATTAGATACAATACAGTGACATTTCAAACCATCAGCTGAAGAGCAGATTACATTGTCATACTGTGTCTTTATTGAGACACCTAATTGTAAAATTGCCCAGTAGTTATTTTTACTTATGTAATTGACATTTTTTTTAACATACTATATAATTATGGGTTGGGCAGAGGTTTGTATCTTAGTGAAGCTATAAACTGAGTGTCCTTACACTGCTGTCAGGTGATTCATGGCAGATACATTCAGTTCCTCAAAAAACTATCGAATAGTTGTATGGAGGAATGCATCTGTCAAGGAATATGACAAAAAGGCTTTGTTCCAGTCTGGAACTCTCTATAGGGATTCCTATTCAGCTCAGCTGCCTTCCTCTGCACAAGTTGTTTCTATGCTGTTCTTCAAAATACAACAAACAATATGTTGCATTAACTACTGTCATAAAGTACCCTTGGAATCTATTACTACCAGTGTCCTGACAGGACAGAAAGCATTCCTTTTTCTCAATGAGCAGAGAGGACAAATCACGCATGGGAAATAGTTTATGTGACATCTAGAAAAGATTGGGTCTAAAAGTGGACAGAGAAACCCTTTCAATAAATAACTGAAAATAAAAAGTGATCTCATTCCAGGTTTACATTTTGTAGTGTTCCTGATATGCTAATTATCTTCAATTTCAAGTTAAAAGAGCTTTTTGTATCCTCATGTAATTCTGAAAGGTGGGAAGAAAAACATTTCCTTGTATTTTTTAAGCATTTCTAAATCTAACTTTCATATGTCAAAAGAAATACCTGTCAAAATATCCCGGCTTCAAATAAACCATGCCTATGACATATGGTCTCTACCTGAGAAAGATCAAAAGCTACAGAGTGAAAGTGAATTATGAAAGCTTAACTTTAAAGAATAATTTTTCAACATTTTTTTTTTCCTAGTTTGAGATTATTTTAAGTTCTTGGTATCATTCCAATACTTTCAGAAGCCTTGTCAACAGCATGGGTAGACATATGCAACTGAGATTAGATAACAAGAGCTGTGAAAATGTAGCAAGATCAACCTTGAACATACCAAGAACCTAAAGTACTTACTGAAACAGCCGGGACTACTGTTCGTGCTGTCACGTCTTCACTATTACCAAAATAAATTAGATTATGGTTTGGTTATGTAAACTTACTCATGCAGCAAGCAGAACTTCGATAGGGATGGGAGCTTAACAAAACACAGGGAGTTTTTCAGAGTATCTGGAGCTTTTTTTTTTTCCCTTCTTTCATGTATTTGATTAATTCATTATCAATTCACAACTGTTTTCAGTTGGCTAAATCTGCTTCACGCGTGCGGAGACAGTTTCACATAACAATGCAGTATTCCAGCTTTTGCTGTAACCTCAGAGTAGCCTTTGGATGGGGTGAGGTGAGGTACAATTCACAGCTGGATTCAGCAGCTGGGCTAAGAGAAGCCCAGGCACTGGCTCTGCGTGGTGGGAAGGTGGCCTCACGGCAAGGCAGCGAGCGCGCTTGGGCATGTGCCCGGCCACCGCCGCGCTGGTGACACACAACCCCCTCAGAACCCCCAGCACAAGAAGTATTTTGTGATCACGGTCATCGTGTTTAGTAGGGTGGTTGTAAGCACTGTTACCCTGCTGGAGATACAGTGGGTATCTTTCTTGGTAAACACAAAACCTCGGGGACAGGAAATGTGTCCGTAACACTCCTGTTGCTACTGTGACTTTGTATATACATGTCAATATAAATTTAAACATCTGGATACAAAACACTGCTGTTGGGAAACCAACATACTACCGGCTTCTGGGGATTTGGCCACCAAATGACTTAATTGCAAGGATAACTGATAACGGTTATTATCAATATTGCATGTGGATACAGAATCATACTCAGATGAAGACCTCTATTTACTACACTCAGCATATTTTATCAGCTTAGCTTCTCATATTTATGATTAAATGCTGATATTTAGTATGCATACTGAGCAATACATTTGTTTACAAGCCTAAAGCCTGGAACAAAACACTCAAATATTTATCATCTCACTTTAAAACTCTGCCCGTGTGGTGGGTTGACCTTGGCTAGATGCCACGTTCCCACCAAAGCCTCTCTATCACTCTCCCTCCTCAGCTGGACAGGGAAGAGAAAAACAAAATGAAAGGCTGGTGGGTCAAGAGAAAGACAGAGAGATCACCCACCAATTACTGTCATGGGCTTGAATTGAGGAAATTTATTTATTTATTACCAATCAAATCTGAGTAGGGTAGTGAGAAATAAAACCAAATCTTAAAACACCTTTCCCCCAGCCCTCCCTTCTTCCCAGGCTCAACTGATTTCACTCCCAGTTTTCTCCACCTCTTCCCCACCAGTGGCACAGGGGGAGGGGGAACCGGGGTTGCAGTCAGTTCATCACACTTTGGTCTCTGCTGCTCCTTCATCCTCAGGGGGAGGGTTCTTTGATAATAACCAGCAAAACCAAAATACTGTCTTTAGTGTCGATTTTGTTGACTGCATAGCTGTTTTGGTCTGATTATTCTTTATTTTAAAATGTTTTGATTATTAACATCTCTGTACTTGCATTCTCAAGGGAAGCATTTCTCTGACCTTTTGGATGTTTCTGAAGCACTTGGTCTGCTTGGAAGTCAGTGGTATTCAACATCTTTAGTCATTTTTCCAGGCTATTTCCAATGTAATGTAATATGAATCATAATTTTCTTCTTCTTTTTTTTTTTTTTTTTATAGGGTAAAGAACACTCTTAGTTAGATCAAGACTTCAGAAATACAGAAGTTTCAAAAATTAAAATACCCTAATGTCAGTACCAGCTATTGCTTCATCTTAAAGGCCAAGTGGATCCATGCTGAAGTCAGTGACACTTCATGGCACTCAAGAAAAGCATGAAGCGAAGTGTTTGCAAGAAGGTGAAGGTATACGCCTGGGAATACAATGTAATGCTATTAACATTCTGCCACTCAGCCATTTTCATTTGTTAATCACTGACTT
Source organism: Actenoides lindsayi (assembly GCA_025331215.1). Taxonomy (NCBI): domain Eukaryota; kingdom Metazoa; phylum Chordata; class Aves; order Coraciiformes; family Alcedinidae; genus Actenoides; species Actenoides lindsayi. The sequence continues at coordinate 126,865 of WTSP01015305.1, read as the reverse complement.
TCACTCATTCAAACTAGAATTATTAATTGCTCTGCTTTTTTTTTTATCCTGTTAAGATTTTATACATGCATTTTCCAAACTCGATATATCCAAATAAATATTTTCCAGAATATAATCTGTTATCACACCGTACTCTTGCCTGTATCACAGTACAATGGCTGATCTGAAAACTGATACTCTGGCACGAGAGCTTGTACCGTTCCAGTCAATAAACAGAATACAGAGGAAATACCAGATGGCTGTCTATCTAATCACAGTCAGAAATCCACAAATTTAAAACAACAGTTCATTGATTTCCTCCTGCCTCTTTGTTCTTTAAAAGCTATTGGTTGAATACATGCAATACAATCAAATGCAAAACAAATACATTTCAATATACTGACCTGCTTACACTCATTTAAAATAAATAGATAATAAAATAATGGAATCTATTATTATTTTTTTTCCTAGATGCAGCTAGCAGTTTGAAAGGCTATATTATTTCCTTCAGACACTATTCCCATACCTCAGACTCCTACCGTGCCTATTACCGTGCTCAAGTTATTCACATTTATTAATGGCCTAATGCTATCGATGTATCTACTGCTATTGATGTTCTTCCTAGAAGAACATTTTGAACATACCCTGTTGCTATATAGGCTGTTCCCAAATGCCTGCCCGAGGAAAGCAGTTCCAGGGACAAAACCCCCAATTTATGCTTCCCTCATCTCCTCTATCAAGGGAAGCAAACTAAAAGTTAGATCAGCATTCAGCAGGTCAGCTTTGGGACTGACCTTCTATTTTCCTGTGTAGCTATTTCCTGCATGGTTTAGAAATCCAAAAGAACATGAAAATCATCAAATATACAGTGCAAGAGGCAGACAGAGCGGGAGGAATATAATCAGTACAGCCCTCAGCTTTACTGAAGGAAGTTAGTATTGTATTTGCAGTAATTAATCTCCAGACAAATCTGTTAAATAAATTCAGAACAAAACAGTGGAGCAGAAGGCCATTCGGTTGTAGAACTAATAAAATTATTTACTGTATTCTATTCCAACAGAAGCTAAGTGTTTTTCAAGACTTTACAAAAGAGCATTACTTCGCACAGTAAATTGAACAGCCTAGAGACCAGTTTCCAAAGGTGTGGGGTTTGTTTTTTTATTATATTCCCCAACACAATGGAATAACCAGCCATCAACCCATGCTGTAAAAAGTTCCTTGGGAAAATAAAACCTGCCCAGGTACCATTTTTAAATTTCATCTGCTGGTAAGTAAAAATATTTCTAGAAGTAAAATGAAGCGTATTTTTGTTCCTGGAATCACTGGCACCTTCTTGACTGTTCTCATGTTAATTGGTCCAAATCCAAAGCAGTTACAGGTATGCACTTGGACTTTTGAGCAGGCACATTCTTGTTCCAGCTGAATCCATACAATTATCCCCCAAATTAGTCAACCACTTAGTATTCATCTAGCCATATTCTATGAGAAAAAAACTGAGTATTTAATAAAAAATTAGATGTGCATGCAAATATGAAGGACACTTAAAAAGCCAATAGGTAAATATCAGTCTGGGAAGATGATGTCCAGAAAAACATAAATCATGAAGGCTGGTCCAAGAGAAAGCAAGAGATCACGTCTACAACAAATACCTGACTTTACTCCAGTTTGCCTTCAACCTGTGGGAGTTTGCTGAAGCAGCTGAGGAACCAGTCTTTATTTTGCTGACCAGATAATATGTACAATTCTAATATTTAGGATATCTTAATGAAGCACTGTTAGTCATAAACTTCACAATAAATATGTGTTTTATGACTAGCACATTATTAATTTACAAACAATTTATAAGTATTGAAGTACTGAAATTTTTAAGGAGAAATATCTGTTGAAGTGCTTTTATTGCACACTTGGTTTAAAATAGGATGTTTAATGCAAAAGTTATGGATTAGAAAAGAACTCAATGCGGAAAAGGAAATGTTTTAATGTAAGAAAATCTAAAATACTCCTACAGACTAATTTTGTGGACAAGATGCATGTCCTCACTGAAAAAGGGGAAAAAATGTGTACAAGGTGGGAAATCTCAGGACTTATCTCTGAAATTGAAAAGAAACTGAAATTTGGAGTCATTTGGGCATCATCTAGGTGTAACTCATGGAGAACAGCATCTAAAAAGAGGTCCAGGGAAGAGTATCTTCACTGTAACTTTGATCTCCTGTGGCTCTAACTCATAACCTCAGGTTGTGTTTCAATGGACCCTAGGAATCTAAAGCAATTTCTGGCATCTTGTATTTCAGGAAGACTCTTTTAATGCCTGCTTGGGTGGATGGACATTTTCCTCTGCAGTCGTGTCTCATTTCTGAAGTAGATATATACAGAAATATAGAACCTGTAGGAAGACTGTGAAGCAATGAAAAGACTTAGGTAAAAAAAAAAAAAAAGTAGTACATGCAGCCTCACCTTATTTATTGCTGAACTTCTGCCCACATAATGGTTGCAAGTTAAGTAACTGTTTTATTAGAAGAACTGAGCTGAAAAGTAAAATCACTGAACAGAATTAGTTCTGTTCTCACTCAAACCAGGGCAAATTTTCTCTCAGAATCCCTAATTTCTACTTCCACGTTTTAACTAACAGTCTAAAATATATCAGCTTGGTGAATAACGTGATATGGAGTTCAAGAGCCACTTGACATTTAATCATAATGGGGGTTCATTCATTTCTTCTTAAGTGCCTAGACAATCTACTCCTGGATTTGGTATCCTTGCTATCCATGGTATTTATAAATATTTGTTGAAATCAAATAAACTCATCCTTTCCCTCATCCTTATGAAACACTCCAAGAAAATCCTAGGTTTTAATGACTTCTTGAGCAGAGTTACAAATAGTCTCTGACTAGACTCCTGTATACAGAAGTTCTTTTTGAAACTGTGCTGGCACGAAGTGAATGTAAACTAGAAATAACCAATTTTAAGGTCTCCCCTGAGATTTGTTCTTTGACAACTGACAGAAAGACTGAGAAATTAGCATTTTGGTAAAACCTTTATTTGTTTAAGATACCTCTTAGCCAAAAGAGACTGTCTGTACAAAAGGATTAGCCTATTGACAATGACTTTCTAAATCCAAACTCATTGAATAACAAGTACTGAATGTGTTTACCTTCCTAATGCACCCACAATTCACAATGAAGCAGGCTTTCTTGAAAAGGTCAAAATGCATGAAGAGCTGAATTTCAATAGAAAAGCGGAAAAAAACCAGAGCTGAATAGAATGGAATTTATTTTATACATGAACTGGAAGGATTAAATGTATTTTTGGCTAAGTGAATGAAAACCTCAAAAAAAAAAAAAAAAAAAAAAAAAGATTTTGAAAGCCTACCTTTGCAGGCCTTTTAGGTTTCTCTGATCCACATTCAAGTACTTGTGTCTCAAATACAACATCCAATCATTTCTCAATTAATCTCCTATATATGAATTTGCTTATGAGGTGAAGTAAAGAGCACAGTATTCTAAATGACTTACACAAGGGCATACCTGCATTTATATTTTCATGTTCACCACAGTGGTACGTCCCCTCTGGGCTTACAGGTTTAAAAATGTGAAATGAACCATTATAACTTAAATAAGTTTTCTTCTGAGGAAGAGTTTGACCATGTGAGGCAGATACACTTGAAGAGTCTTTTTTGAGCTGATTCTAAGCTGAGTTATATATAAAACTGTGCTATATATTTTACAGTATAAATCGATACAAGTTGATTATTCACCATAAGTCACACTGAAGAGATAGTTATTAAGATAGATCACTTGTCATACACTGAAACGTTTTTTCCAGGTAAGACTGCAAATGCAAATGAAGCAGTTTAGATTAGGCAACTGTCAGTAGGTTGCAGATATCATAATGTGAGTGCTATGTATATGAAAGAAATTACTTTTATAGAACAAGTTGAAAAATGCGATAACATCAAAACAGAACATTGTGCCTGTAAGAATAAAATCTTCACCACGTTATAAAAATGTTGCCTTCCCTTGAGTACTTTCGGCTACATTTTCTAAGGCCCCTAAAGCTTAAAAGCAACATTTAAAATGTTAGTCAGGCACCACATTTAGCTGTGGATTTAATAGCAAATACTGATACATAAGTAAATTGTGTTTGAAAGCAATACTTCAGCGCTTGAGTCAGTTAAAGGATTTTGAGAACTTCCTCAGATCTGTTTTCTTACAGTTTTTAGGCAGCCTCTTTTCTCAAAATTGCAAACCTTTCACTACATCCATTCCTTTCTGGTGGATCAAGACATGACCTCAGTCATTCAGTTTTTCTGACTGCTGTGTCAAACAGCAGCAATAAAATCTGTCCAGAGTTGGGAAACCCCACACAGTAGATCACACAGCATTACAAAGCATTCTCTCGATGAAGACAGACTTGCAAACGCAGCAAGTTTGTCCTGTACCTTGGGGTTTTTGTTTCTTTTTGTTATTGTTTGGTTTTTGTTGTTTTGGTTTTTTTAAGGTATTTTAGAATGGTCTTCTTCCCTCAAGCTCTTAAATCAAAGGAATGAAAAAAAGCAACCTGCCAGGTTCAGCTTGCTGGCAGGTATTTTTCTGTTGCAGTGCAGAACTTTCTACAGTACAAATATAATTCATTTGTGTTCTTGACAGAGTTTTCACCAAGGTATCCTAACAAGACAACGCACTTGAGAACCAGTGGTCACCATCTCAGTTAAGACTCATCAAGGCCCACTGTAAGTGGAAAGGAAAATATAGTGACACTTTGTCCCACACTTGCTGGCATGAGCCACCAAAGGACTACATTCCACTCCTAATGCCTACATTCCTGGCACAAAGAGGACAGAGCAAACATGATGGAAACACTTCATAATGTGTTACTTAAAGTTTTTAAATTTGACAAAGATAAACCTGATAAAAGAACATGGAGAGAAAGGCATCATTATTGCTTCACTACATAAATGCCCCAGTGCCCAAAGAGATAAGAATGTTAATGATGAAAAATGAGAATAAAAAAGAAGCAGCATCTTATTCCACTTATAGGAATACAGTAATGAAATATGATACAGCAGACGAGTCATTAAAATTGAAGTGCTGTTCTGTTGAAATAATAATTCAATATATTTAAAGAAGAGCTTGAAGCTTGTGTGTCTGTGAATATAGCTACACTTTCAGGTGTGTATACACTTGTATACGTACATAGCTAATCACAAGTTTGCCCTTCACAATATGGAATGTCAAATAAGTTGGGAAGAAGAGCCCAAGTATGTAGAACTCACATATTTTCTTGTTTTGTAGCAGAGAAACCTGGATCTTTGTACGTAAATTGTGTATCATGCTGAATAAGCTCTGAAATGTGAACTGCTCTAATAAGCAGACTAAAGCAGTCTGGTTTTCAGGAATGTGATCTGTAAGGCAAGAGCTGAAGTTTTAGAAGATGACTATTGTCGTGTGAATATATATATGAGTGGTAGTAGAACATTCAGAATATTTCAACTAAAATATGACTTTCCATTAATACCGAGACAAAGAGAGAAATTTAATATATGGTAATGACAATCGAAGGAACAGATGTAAAAACCATTCTTAGCCAGGAAGCACAAGGAAATGACAATGTAATAAACCTATGCAATACATATTTGAGAACACTGCATCCAATTCCTCTGTTATTTGAATGAAGACCCACATCCTATATAGAAACTCTCAAGACCTTTCTGAAGTTCTGAATACCAGAAAGGATGACTATTGGCAGGGGGAAGTGCTTACAGTGATTTCTGATTCTTCACCACACACTGTAGCACTTTTTTTTCCTTCTTCAAAATCATGCAGGTGCAGTTTTGATTATTTAATTCAGTTTGTAATATTAACTACAATTATTAGACAAAAAGGAAATATCTACATAGTTCTTTTAACTACATACTGGGTGACTTCTGCCAAATAGTATGTATCAGGAGAAAGTCTGTAAGTTATTTTATTTAGGGACAATTCTGTGTTCAACGCAGTCTTACTGACATCAACAAAGGCCTGAATATGTTCAAAGATCTAGCTCACGAGAATCTGTGAACAAGTAAACTAGAAGTGAAATCTATTTAGGCTATTATGCTCTTTTAGTACAACTTTAAAAATACAGTCTACGAACAACAGATTTTATTTTTTTTTTAAAGGGTTCAGTAGTGCAGCTTTGAATAAAAAATTATTTTTTTTTAACTGCTCTGTAAAACGTACTTAAGTATTTCCATTGCAAAAATTCACCATAATGCTGTAGCTCTATGGCATTTAAAGTAAGAGTCGGTAAACAAGCTATAGAAATTAAGCACATGGATTATAATTTAAATGTTAGAAGCTAAATGCATTTAGAAAAAACCCTCTCTAACTTAAAGAATGTGTTCACGTGGATATTTAATTGCCCTCTTCTTACTACACTGACAGTATATTCAAGGTAGGTTAGCATGATTTTTGCTCATAGAATTGTTTGTATATTTTGCTGCCACACCAAAATAAAATATCATTGCCTTTAATTTAAAACCAGTGTAATAAATAAGAAATTTTCTTCTGTGCTTGTCAGATGAGAAAGGTTTCTCAGTAGTTATTGGAATAGTCTATAGGATTAGAATAACCTGAGGAAACAATGAAGAGAGGGTTTCGTTCTACTGGGTATGTATCTCATTTCTTTTCTGTGTGTATTTAAAACACTATATGTATGACTCGTCATATGACTGTTCTACTATTCCTATTTTAACAAAATCTTTCTCTGTCAGACTTTTGTTGATGTACGGTTAAGTGAAAGAGAACTAGGGAGTGACCATGCAGTGTTTCTGACCCACTGAGAGCTGTACTACAAGAGAGCTACTTCAACACTGCATTTAGAGCTGGGCAAATCCGTGACACAGATGAATGTGTTTACTTCTTCCTTGCTTTCCTGATATGGTTGAATGTCATTTTAACTTCATTTTGCTTTTCTACTATGGTAGATTAGTTAAAACAATGTTGAAGTGGAGTGTCAGTGCCGAAGGTCATACTAGATATTAACAGTCATCTTGCAACCAACTGTTCACTAGATGAGGACATATTATGAACTTCTGTGAGCATATAACCCTCTGAACTCTCCATTCATGAGACAAGACAAAGAGCAAACCAAAACCAAAAATTACAAAATACTTCTGCTGCAAAGACTTGTTAACTTCTGAAGACACACAGGTTTAACCTCTATGCTGAAAAAAACCCAAACCTCCTACAATAAATTGTGCTTATTCGTTTTATACGGGTAAGGCCTAGGTAACTTAATGTTGTTGCTGTGTGTGTTCCATGCAAGAAATCTAAAAAAGAGAGATGTGATTTGGAATACCTGGTTTTAAATGAGGGTATTAACATAACAGACACATCGAAAACTTGGTAGAAGGAAAATAACGAGTTGAAAACCCTCATATCAACAAATATTATAGAGTAATAACAGAGTATATCACTCTGCTGGAGAAGTGCTCGATGTTAAAGAAAGCTTAGGACCAAGTAACCTGTACCAGGGATTCAAATTTCAAGCTTAAACAAAAAGAAGATTAGTATTAGACCTATAATAGTGACTACTTGACCAGGTGACAAAGAGACTGGAAACTATTAAAGCAGATTAAACTGCAAGGGCAGAACACAGAGCAGGATTGAAAGACTTCAATTATTTCTAGGCAGACAAGGTAAATGTCACAAATGGGTTTTGGTTCTCACATCAAATTCACTTCTAGAAAGGACACTTTTCACAAAGAGAAGCATCGGGATTTTCTTACACAAAACAATTTGCCCTTTGCTGTCCTGTGCCTTCCAGTGTCCCTTTCCCTCCCATCTTTGGGGGTCAGGAACTAAGCTTTTTCACACTCGTGTAACTGTATAGTGCTACAGAAGCAAGGTGCACTACACAGACAACAAATAAAATTACAACAAAAACCAGCTGCCGTTGCACTTTGACACGGGAAAATCAAAATGACATCTAAGGGAAACTGTATGTGAAGACATGAAAATAATAACAGCTCTTTGGGTGGGATTTAGAAATAGCGAGTGACTGAAATTTGGTTTCGGGCTGAAGCTGCAGCCATATGCTGTCTATATTGGATATTGTTATCACCTCCCGTTCGGAGTTAACATACCGAAGGGAGCTCAACAGCATACAAATTGGCTAGTAAGAGAATAAAATCCATAACAAGATGATCTTACTTCCCAAGGATGCTAGGGGAATATTTTGCTGTAGATGAGGTACACCTTTATGCACTCCACTGAAAATTAGCTATCCTGCTTTACAGTCATGATACAGCTTCAAGTACAAAGACTTGCTTAGAAGTGAGGTGTAAATCATAGGCCGATTTGGATTGTTTTATCTAATCCTTTACACATATATTAGTCACACTGTAAAACAGAGATGTAATTTTCCTTCCTCAAACCCTAACTAAATCTTAACATTATGTAAATAGACATCTGCTCTTTAAAACACAGCTAGAAAACAACCCACATTTACTAAAGGATAACGTAGGCTGAAAGGGTATTGTAACATAATTTTGCTTTTACTTTGCCATAATTTCTACATAGCATGTTTAAGGGAGCTACTCCCCTTAACAGAATAGCCTCCAATGTGATCTGATTACACAGATTTAAAAAAATCAGAAACATAAGGACACAAGTAAAATAGGGTTGAAGAGAAACACTTGACTGCAATCCAGGTACCTAAATGGGGTACTGAGGAAACACGTCTGTCTCCGTGAGCATTTGCAGGTGTACGTGCTTTGTGCTCACACTTGTTCATCTTACTATAGCTGTTTTTTACCAGAAAGACATTTCTCCATTTTTTGTGTTTATTTTTCACTAGGAATTTACTAAGATGTGGAGCTGGCATTCATCTACTAATGTAAGAAAAGAAAAGAAAGGGATAACAGACTAAAAGGAAAATGTCCAAGTATTTCAAACAGAGTTTCTGAACGATTAATGAAACTCTACTCAAACAATATTAAAGAAATAGCCCAAATTAAATAGGAATACAGTAGCTATAAAGTTTGAAATACTTGAGTGGCCAATAAATACTTCTTTAATTATGTGACTATTGATAAAAAGAATGTTGGTAGTTGTCTGTCGCAAATCAAAATCCAAGATCGTACTTTCAAATACATAATCTTTATATCATGAGATTTGGTGTTTCACACATTGAACCCGAGGTCAGCAAATACCTTAGGCTGCTCATGGGGGTGGTATTTCCTTCTAGTATAAGGCACAGAAATTTCTACAAAGTTACCTTATGGAAAATGATACTCAAAAGCCCTGAACCTCTCAACAAAATTTATAGATATGCTGGTGATGTTGAAGGAAGCCCTGGTAACAGAAGCAGTCTGTTAGAGATTATGATGATAGACAGAAACATAAAGTACCCAAGAGAGAACAAAACACAAATTCAGACAGATTGTCAAGTTCTTAATCATGGGCAAAGTGCAAACTATTTTAAGTATACTCCTGTCTCAATGAGGATGATTGTAAATCACTGTAAAAATCTAAAGATACATCTAGTGGTTATAGTCCAAAATGCTACAGAAATGGCATCAAGGCTTCTAAACTCAAAATTGAGAAAAATATTATTACAGTTTGAAGGTTCCATGTAACAAAAGAAAACAGCACTGCTTCTTGAGTTACGAAACAGTTTTCAGATACATTTGGGATAGAAGGGAACATAAAGAAAAATAGAAACTGTTCATAATTTTTGACATTACCGTGTACATGCAGCAAAACAGCTCTCCGGTCTACTCTTCAGTTCACTTTTCCCTGGACAGAATGCAGACCATGCAGCTTTCCAAATACAGCAATATTGCATGATAGACAGAAAAAAATAATTTTTATCTCCTGCATTGAAGAGATGGGACTTTAACCTAATATGCAATGGGTTGATTCAACTGAATATGAGATTTTCTTTATTGTATTCAGAAAAGCAACGCGCTTATTTTGAGGATAGGTCAAAATTGTTTGAATTCCCTCAAGGGGCTTTGGATGTTTCATTGCCATGTCCAGGAATACAAATGAAGATAGATCTTGAATAAACTGTATTTTCATTTGCATTTCAGATGGTAAGAGTAAGCAGCGTAAGGCCAAGTACAGACATCTTCTAGAAAGGGTTTGTTAATACTGGATCATACACGTTACACACTGCTTGCTTCTGATGAGAAACCACACCAGAAGTCATGTAGCCAAAAAAAATCCCCATCTTAGGTATAAAGCAAGAGGGCAGTTAAGTAACTAACTTTTAAAAGAATATCTAATAGTTGTACATCTTCTTCTATGACTTGTCTTGGGCTTCAGTGCATTTAGCACATTTCCTTAAGTACTAGAGCAGTATCTTTCAAGCTTTGATTTATAACCTCCAGCGTTTTAATAGGAAAGGTAGGGTCCTTGCTTTATCTAAGAGCTAGATTTATACATTCTGAAAATAGTTCTATTTTTCTCTTCCCTATTATATTATTGACAATAAGAAACAGAAAGCACTTGGTACATTTTATTCTTGCACCAGTTCAGGATATGATTTCTACTTAGGGCCTCAAGACTTGCTACAAGGATCTTGCATTCCTCCGTATGCTAAAATACCTGAAATTAAGTGGCCTTATTAGAGAAGAATTGTCGCATGAAAACAGTTTTGGGCTTCCTGGTATTTTAAAAAGTAAAATCTACAAAATGAACCCTTCCTCCGCCCCACCTTAAAAGATCCTTCCATAAAATTCACATGAGCAGCCCCGCAACAGAGCTGTACTCGGCACTGCTCCCTGGCACTGTGCAGCTGGCACCACTGAGGGAATTGCAAGTGCAATCCCAAAGGCGAGGCTGAAAAATTCTCATTCCACACAGCCTAATTATTAACATGAGCCAGTTATTCTAATGGTAATCACCACACTAAAAGTGACACATAAAAAGACATTATGCTTTAATACAAATCACAAAATACAAATTAATTTAAAGTGAATGCTGATACGAGTTTCCTTTCTTTATGGTTGCACAGCAGTCAGAAAATCATGGCTACTAAACAGCAAGCAAAGTGCTATAAACCATCATTAAATTGCCACTGGGAACACAATGTCTTGCAGTATGTCCAGTGACTGAGGTAGGGTACAGTGTAGTACATGGAACCTACCGAATTAAACGGTCTTAGTTCTACTGTATGGACCTGTCTTTCTTGACAAGCTATTTTGAATAATTTCTGGTGAAATGTGTCTAAATCCAGTTGACTTCTTCTCTTTCCAAACTTATCTTCCACACAGGAGAACACAGCACACCTGCTGTGTTTGCTTAATGCATATTAGCCATTCAAGTGTAACCCAAAGTGACTCGCAGCTACTTCACATGTTTTATCTCCAGCCACAAACCACTGACAGTTGTACAGTCTGAGAGAAAAGAGACCACATGATATAAGAGCTGAATATAAGTCTATAGAGATTAGAGAAGAATAAAAAAATTATCGTATCTTACCCATCGTAACCATAACACTCCCTTCTCTCCACTTTCTGTCCTGAAAAAAAAAAAAAAAGCACCCAAAAATCCAAACCAGACAAACCTGGTTTTATTTGAAAACTTATTAAATAATTTAGATATCAATAATCCATTGAAAGCCCAAAAATAGAGAGAAAGAACTTTTCTCTGCTTAATTCTGAACACTGTATTCATACGAGTAACAAATCGTGATTAAAGGACAGAACCTGACTAATTTTATGAAAATTTCAATTTCGTAAGGGAACTACGTAAATCTCCAAACATGTTACTGGAGCCAGTACTTCAAAGGTCAAAAACCAGCTTGACGGCAGCCACAAAGCTTTTCCATCTTAACAATAATATTGCCTAGCCCTTCTTAAAATGGTGGTACCCTGAGTGATTTCCCAGGCAGGAATAAAAGAAAGAGATTTTCGTAGGTCGTACAGGAGACATAAGAGACACAAAGAAACACACAGACATTGGAGCTGTAGTAGGATACAGGAAAAGATCCATTAGAAATCTTTTTTGAGGTAGTTCTAATCATGAGAAACCTGTATCAGATTAATTAGACTATTAACTTAGAAGCAATTAAAATAAAAGTGAAAGTAAATAGAAACAAAGGATCACGTCCAAATTACCAAAAAGTAGGATGACATGTGATTCAGTAAAAGGACATTTAATATGGGGATATTATTTTGATGGGCGTAAAGTTAGTTGTATTTTGCAACACACACTGCTGCACTAGGGAACATGATATTAAATTGTTTTCTGTGCATCATCACTGCATTCACCTTGTGTTCTCCTTATTTATTGCATTTCAACAACGTACAGAAAGGTAGAGGAGTGGAAAACACAATCGTAGATTTTCAGTGGCTTCCGCATTACTTCCAAATACAATTTAAGCAATGGATTTCAATCCCTAAAGTGTTAAATATTTTGTACTCCTTGGACCTTGGTGGCCACCCATTCCCTCATGTTTACAGAACTACTTTCATATAACAACCCTCAGGCTTATAGCTGAGATTGCCTGAAGTCGTGTATTTTCAGAAAGGGGTTTTTAACTGTGTAATTTACTTTTCTTTCTCCAAAGGTTTGCCAGAGATTCTGTCTGGTTTTTTGGGTTTTTTTTAATTCCAAAAAGATGATCTAGAGGTAACATGAAAATAAGCAATACATGGCATTTTATTGATAGGGGCACTGCAAGCGTTTGTTTCTATATGGGCTCAATTTATCTATCATGCAAGTTTTTATTGTATGCTAAACCTTGTAAATAGGATGCATTGTAAAGTAATCAAGTACCTGAGTTTTCTAATAAAGTTTCAGGTACAAAAACTGAAGTGTAAGCCACAGTTTTAATACCTCACAATTGACATGCAGGAGTAGCAAGTGAGAAGCGCTGATATTTTAAACCTCATTCATTTGCAATACCATAGCAAGGATTCCAGCTGCTGAGCTATTTAGGTATCAAGAAAGTGAGGTCCTGGCCTCCAGGCAGGAAACCAAATGAGCCTCTGGACACTTCAGAATTCACTCAAGCGTAGTTTCTCTAAGGAATTATTCTCACAATGTGCTGATCATTCTCTTTCACTAATTAAATCAATAGAACCACTTAGAAATACACAAAAGAGATTTTTACAAGTGGTAAACGGATTTTATATTTCACAGCATAAACAGTAAAGCAAAAGAAACAATAAAGATAGAAGAAGTGGAAGGAATAGGTTATTATTTCACAGACATGGTGCACACAGTCCAGGAAACTGCAGGAGAATGTATCACTCTCTATAGTTTAACAGAACCTTCACGTTCTGGTTCTGGCTTTTTGTGGAGACAACAGTTACCATACTATGCAATACAGTTTGCAACCCTATTATCATTACATTCCAGGATTCAAATGCTTTTGTTTCAGCTGTTGAAACAAGTATTACCTTACGGGGCAGGACATTAACACAATACCTTAATTTATAAGACTGAGCGAGGAAGGAAGAGTTGATTTTGCAACAAGATTTACAGCTAAGTGAGATCCTCCTTACACCAATGAGAGTACCAAACACTGAAGTAAAAGACACTATTTCACTTTAAAGAAAGTTTAGATTTCAAACTCGACAAACCATCAGTAGGGTCAGAAAAATGAATTATATATTCATTTTGAGTACAATCTCTTACTTATTATGAAGTATCTAGAAAGACCGCCTACAATAACTCCGGTGAAAATATGAACCTGTTCCGACATTTATCTCAACATAAACCCACATTATAATGGTGGCAGACAAAGCATTCTTTCATTTGACAAAAAGTTCCATTAAACAGACTTTTTTATTCATGGCCTAATTTCTTTAGCATGGCAATATGATATCCTATATGCCTTAGCAAGCTATTATATTATTTATTATTAAATTTGCAAAGGGTAATATTAAAAAAATGAGTTTAAATTCACAGCTTCTGGTAAATAGAATAAACTCAAGATGGAAATTCAGTGAGTCCGTGAATTATGCACAGAGGTTTTCAAAGCATTGCTCAGTAATTGTAAAAACTATGGAAAGTGACCATAAATAAGTAAACTCCATAGTTCTCCTAATCCGTTTTCTACAGTGCATAAATAACTACCTCCCTCTTCTCAGCTGAAAGTAGGAATCAAAACAAAAAGTTTTAAAGGCTTCCTTATTTCAAATAATTATTAATATCTGTTGTGTGACTGATTTGGCTGTTGTATATTAACAAAAGCTAGCTTTAATAAAATTTTTAGTTAAAGGAAGAAAAAAGTTAGCAACATTATTTCACAGTTTTCTTCATTATAAGTTCATTGTAGATTGTTTAAAACTTGTAATTGGCAGCTTGATAAGCCTAGGCCTATGTAACAGACTGATTATATTGAGATTTTCTGATGCTTTCTTCCAAAATTTTCCACAGGACAAACCTGTCAGACCTGCTCTCTAAAACTGGAAAGTTCATTACACCAGTAATGACAGCATAAGAGTCTAAGATCAGGTTCATTATTCTATTTTCTTGCACATTATAGCCTGTCTAATCTGTATTTCTCACAATATTTCCCTAGGAACGATGCTCATTTGTGAAAGTTTTTGTGTGAAATTTAATGCAAGAATTGCTTTAAAAGAAACTGTGCCAGAGCATCCCTCCTATTTCATGCTTTGCTTTATTTTTGCTGATAAACAAGAGCAAATAGCCATTAGGTAGTGAGTGAGAACAAACAACTGCTGACTTAAGGGAAGTAACAGTTAATGCTTGAATAATTTGTGGGCTGCCCTATACATAGCACAGTAAGGGAGAGCTTTGTTTTGAAACCAAGTGGTAGAAGTAATTCCTGAATTCAAAAAAAAGTAAACAAAAGATGTACCAAATTTACCAAAGACCCAGAAAGCAGCAAAGAAACCTGACAGAAAATCATAGTTATTATAAACGTCTACAGAGTTTAAGTAATGTTATTTCATATTTAAAAACATATACTGAGTACTAAAAACTGCAGTAGAGGTTGCTGATTAATAAGCAATAAATGGCATTATATTGATAGGGACACTGAATCTTGGAACCAGGAAAGTCAGATTTTTATTCAGCTAAAATTCTCTATTTTCATAGTGGCTTCTGCCTTCACAACATGTGCATTTATGAAGTATTATCTGGATCTTTTCCCTCGTTCAATAAGGAGATTAGATGAACATAATCCATTCTGTCTAGGACTCTTGTAAAGCTACCACATTTATTCAGAGCAAACAAGAAGTGAGATTTGCAAACACTTTCAGTTCTGCGAAGGCACGTTTTAAAGTTTTAAATGCTCTGTGGACATCCTGGAATGCAGTTTATGCTCAGAGGAATCTGGAGATTTCAGCTTTAAAAAAAGGTAGAAATATTTTGTGATTTGAGAGCTGGAAGTCACTTTTGGCAAAAATCCCAGAACTATTCTTATCATTGCTTTGATAGAAAAGAATACATAAGGTAGGAGCAGGACAGCATGAAGCTCTAACTCATCAAGCCAAACATAGCAAGCTAGTAGGTAGAGCTCAGGTCAAAAGCCTAAGAGGAATGGAAGCCATGGTTGAAATGAAGAGTCCATCAGAACATTCAGCATGGCTTTTAGATCCCATGATGGAAAAAAAAAAACCAAACAAAAAAACCTCAGAGAACTCTTATTTGGGGTCATATGGGGGACACTTTCTGAAAAGTGCATTAAGTTTAGATGTGAACAATCTGTTTCCCTTTAATGCATCACCTACAGTAATAGTAGGAATGTTTGCAACCTAAAGTACCTTAGTTCCTTTCAAAAGCTAAAAAGTGTAATATAGTGGAAACTAAGTATGTCTTTAGAGTAATCTTCTGTGCCATGCTTTCAGTGAGAGCTTTCAACAGGAGCATATGTTTGTTTTTTTTAAATACATGCACACAACTGGAAGCAAACCCTAGATCAATATAACTGAATATACACTGCACCTTACCTTGGAAACCAGGAAAGGTTTGCAACACAATTTCTTCATAAGATGTTTATGAGACTGGCGAAGCTGTTTTTTGATATCGCTAGGAAATGTAGGATTGACAGGTCTAATTCTGGGATCAGAGTTGGTTGTGCTCTGAGAGGGCATCAAAACCACAGGTCTGGGGGTTTCTAATCCACACAAGCACAAAACATTTATCCTAAATCTACCCAAATTTTACACAATTTACCTGCATTCACATTCCTGAATACACTCAAATTCAGTGCCTTTTTCTTAGCACCTTAATAACTTTATGGGTAACACAGCAAATAATATTTTCCTGTCTTTCTCTGGAAAGATGTTATTAAAAGAAGGCATTATCTTCGATCTCTGAAAAGTAATTAAATTGATATTCAAAGAGTTCCTCAAATTTATCCTAAATGTTAAGCACCACAGCAATTACACAACAATTTACCACTAACCTCAAACAGGCTGATTTCTAAGTGATTTCATCATTAATACAAAATAATATAGTTCTAAAAATATGTTTAATCTATATATGACATGGACAGGAAGATGAAAAGAAACGTATCTTAATAAATGTTTGTTTTATACGCCAAGGCAAAGTATGGAATCCATTGTTATTGACTTTAAATTAATTTCAGTACTGATTAAGAAGAAAAAATAAACTCAGTATTTTATATGTCCATAAGCTCAATAGTTGGACCAGTGAAATGACAAACATTAAGGACATTGTGACTAAGGAAAGCCAGTATTTTTAAACTGATATGTCCAAATTTAGTTTATGGTACTGCAGAATATGGCACAAGAGATCAAATCAGTCTAATATGTTTCTACTTAAACTCTCAAATGTATGAGAGCACGTCAAATGACTTCAAGTCACTCTTTCACCACAAAATTTGAGTAACATTCTGTGTTGCAACACCAAAAAAAAAGTTTTCTATTTACAATTTTTTGCTATACTTATTAGAAATTACTGCATAAATAATCCTTGGTTTATGCTCGTGAGAAGCAGTCAAATAGATTTACAGATATCCCACCTATTAAGTATGACTTCTACTGTGAAAACTGACTAAAGTTGTACACTGCTCTTAAATGCAACCCAACCAGCGTTGCTATCCCTTCTAAACAACAGATTCAGAAACTCCTTTAAGAAACTGCTGTGTCTTTAAAAATGCGTTGCAAAGCTTTTGCAGCTGAAACAGGAATTATACCCTATTACTGTCAGCATTAGAACATAGGAAATTCTATATTCCACAAAACATTGGGATATTTAATTAAATAATTTCAATGTGGCCACCACTCCCTTGTTTAATTTCTATCCACTTTCCAGACAATAAGAACTGGTCTTAATGGGGAAAAGGATGCTATTTGTGGGGGGAAAAAATTTGAAGAGAAAGATCACAGTCAATTCTAAGGCTTTGTCATGAAGTTGTGAGAACAGAAGCTAAATCTTTTTCTCAAAACTAACACGAAAGCTATCCATCTTAGCTGGCAGTTCTCAACAAAGATTACAGCTTGGGTAATTCACAAAGGTGATTTAGCATACAGTCAAAAAAAAAAAGGAATTCACCTTAAGAAGATTGTAAATTCATCACAGATCATTCACAAAAAAAATCACTTGATAATTTATTTACTGGTTTGCTGCAGAACACTGACTATGACTGTATCTATATGCATTGAATAATAATCTACACAGCACTTCTGACGTGATTTAATTGATAAAATAAGCACTCACGAATGATCACTCTTTTTATGTCAAAGTGTTCAGAGTAAGTGATGGCAGTGATGACAAAGGAGACAGACATTTTTCTCCCTTTGTAATTTTAGTTTAATAATACCAGCATTCCCTAGATTTATGAAATCTGACATCATTAAAATCTCTACATTTCATTGTAAATCCTTCAAGTTAGAATGGATTCAAAAGCTGTTTATGTCTTTCTACTGAAGGGTTTAGATATAATCGACACTGCAATTAATATATGAACTTCCCCAAAGGCTTCCTAGCAGAGGTGAGCACACCAAAGTCGATGGAGCAATGCCTGAAGTATTAACCTCTGATGCTGTTTGAAAAAACCCTCTGATAGTCAACTGCTTCTGGACCCTTGTACCCTGCACCCATGTTGTTGATCTCTTTAGCCTGGGCTCAGATCACCTCTGCTTAGGAAGACCCAAGTTCACAGTCAGCAGACTGAATTTTGGAGTGGTTCAGCATTATACCTGCCCTGTCCAGAGCACATGAGCATCCATTGTTTAACAAGTTGTGGGAGTCCTACCTTCAATCTTTCCCAGCTTGCAGGGGCTTTCTAGGAGAATGCTCAAAGATATAGGGCTTGTCTTCGTGTGGATGTGCTCACCTGCAGCCCTGAAACTTATTCCACTGTGTAAAAAAATCACATCTTCACTGTGGCAGAAAAAAAGAGACTCAGTGCTCCAGATAGGCACTCAAGAGAGATGAAAGTTAGGCTGTAGTATCCATGCTCCAAGGAATTATTCTTTTATTTTTAGATTGGCTGATGTGGGCACAAGAACTAAGGTAGTCACCATGAAGCTTTGCAGGTCTTCTCGGTGACTCAATGCTAAAATTCCCCATCTTGGATGGGAATTGGCAGAGGGCCCAGGATGACAGCTTGATACGATACCCGCTGGACCGTTCCTTTTCCCTAAGCTGTGTGCTGACGAGTTACTCAGCCTGATATGGACATAGACTGGGTCAAATAATACCTGTTCCTAAGTCAATTATTTGAAAAAAAAACTGGTAATGTGAGATTTACTGTGATACTGTTAACTTTGTAGTGAATTGAAGTGTTTGTAGCATCTGTAAAATTGACGGATTGTTTCTCATCGAGGCAGCAGTTCAATAGCAAATATGACTTTTATGTGCAGGAAAGCAGCAAGGTCAAACAGCTGTGAAGGGTATACTGGAAACACGACTGATTTCGAGGGGAATAAAGCATGCTCTAGAACTTACTATTTGTTTCTTTGAAATGAGAGCAGATGTGAAAACATCCACAGATGTCATCCATTCTTTTTTGCCAGCTTCACGTATCTAAGATGAACAGAATGGCTACGGAAAAAAAATGATAGTTTTTGGGTTTATTTTTAAAGAGGATTTGACAGAGAAATCCTTTTTCGATAGGATTTTACAAGCTAGAATATATGCTCATATCTTCCCAAATGTAGAAAGATTACCTACTGCATCTGTGTTACCACAGCTACATCTCAGAAATGACAAAAAGGGAAGAGGGAACTGTTCTTTTGTTTTTCTACTCAAGCATACACTAAGAGAAAAAGCAAAGGTCATTTGAATTTTCCATTTTATTCCCCATCCCTCTATGTCTCCAGTTCATACTTTTCTCTTGAATTGGATGGGAAGAAGGTAAATATAACTCTTCACAGAATGTATTTCTCCATTTCATTGGAAAGTATCTTGTTATTCAAAGTAAAAGTCCATTGAAAAATTCATGACGGAATGTAACTTTTGATTTTGAAATCACATCAAAGAGCATTTGATCAGGCCTTGTGAAGAATGAAGACACTGTGAAAAGCATGAGAGTTTACGATGCAGCCTTGTTTAAGATAATCTTCAGCTCTCACTGCACCTTGTCGTCACTGAAGCAACTTTAACTGTTCACAGTAACAATAAATCATGTATCTTGTGAAGCTGGGAAAGCTGGCATGACTCTGGCTATTGCCCAATCAAACAGCCCTAAGTGAAGTGCTAGGAAATTGTGTTAAATAAAAATGAAACTAGACAATTATTACAGATCTCTGTTTAATTCCTGGCTTTGTTAGTCTTTCTGTGTGACCTTCAATGAGGCATTTAATCTCTTTCTCTATCAAACTGTAAATAGTTGTCCAAGAATGGCTATGGGATACTAAGAGACATATAAACAGCTAGAAGAAAAAGAGTAACATAAATTATTCATCTCTTGTATGAAAACCTTGCCTACAATTGTGTAAATAGAGTTTTTCAGTCTGAATTATAGTGTATGTGTAAAATTTCCTTTGCAATGAATTAATTTTATTCACTAACTACATTATGTTCCTCAAAGACCAAGAAAATGGTGTTACCCATACCTTTCACCCTTTATGATGAAATAAGTCTCACTTATTAGACTTGGAACTTTAATACTATTCCTAAACACCTCCTCAACATAGACTGGGCTCTGAAACGCAGAGAGTTACCTCACAAAAAGAAGTGGAGAGCAATATGTCACTTACTTAAAACCATTTGGCAGTCAACTTGAAAGCAAGTTTCACAGATTTACCCTTTTACTTAAATGGCATTGCCCCAGTTAGCTCATACTGGCAGGCCAGTCTAGCCTTCTTTAAGTACAGATGAAGGTAGGAGCTCCTGGAGCAGCGTGCGCTCTGCGAGCACTCATGATTGCTTGGTGTGGAAAGCAGAAATTAAAAAGCTGATTATGCACACATCCAGTAACAGAACAGCAGGGCAATGACAGTAAAGTATTTCCCCCTCATTAAAATGCATATAATTAATTTCAAAATCATGCATGTCTAATAGGATGCTTTACTATTTAAAGAATCTTAACTCTGCCACGATGTCACAAAAATAAATTCATAGAACTTCTTTCCTATCTCATTTAACAACAAGATGCAAATGTAACTAATGTTTCTCTGAAAATTGAGAAAAATATCAGCACAGTGCCTAATCAACTTCTGTAATGCTACGCTGTTTATCACCTACCACAAGTGTAAATTCCTTCAACAAAATAAATAAGCACCTTTTTCAATTTGCATTGCACTTTAAGATAACTTTCAAACTGAGAAACATTTTAGCTAAGAGATGATGAACAAGAGATTCAGATTTAACTTTAATTTTTCATCACATTCTCCTGGGCCTGATTCTTACACAGGTTCAGCAGAAGAAATTTATGAAAGTAGCTATGGTGAGCTAAGTGCATATATATTAAAGAACATATATAATCATATATATGACTCAATGTTTCTGAATACGGAGCAAGGGCAGAAGGTTGAAATTGTATTATTTCTACTACTGTCATAGCAGAAAGTTGAGTAGTAGTATTAACAGGAAAAGCTTGCTGCTTGGTTTTAGTAGAAGAAAATATCAATTCCTTCGATGAATATCTTACATGCACCAAAAGCCTAATAGATCAGAGGCAAAAACTCCCATTAGTCACATTTCTGTTACAGATAAAATTAATGAAATAATTCCATATCTGATAAGAAATTCCCCTGGTCCAAGACAAAAGTAAACCTGCTTTGCAATAATTATTAGTATGTAATAAAGGAGAAGCAAAATAATAAAAAAAAAGGGCAAATTTATACAATATGATTTATCTCGCTGTCAATCTGATACCAAACATCAGCAGGACATCCTAATTATCACCTCATTTTCTATTAAGCTCTTTAAAAAATATTCATACTAACAGTTCTTGATGAGGTTTGGCAATCCCCCCATATCCCCCAAAAATCCCCAAATACCAAAACAAATGGAAGACGTGGGAGCTTTTTTGGAGTGTTCTAATAGGAAATCAAGCCAATTATTTATCAAAAAGAAAAAGTGACAAGTTAAAATAACTGTAATAATCAAGTTTTTATGACAACAGCGTGTTTGAAAACAGCGGAGAATGTAAATATTAATTCTATGCAATTCACATCAGTGGCAATATCTTACGTGTTGGATCAAGCAATGTGATTCTGTAGTTTGCTAGGTTAATTTTACAGAGCTACTTAGCACTTGTCCAGGTTCCCTCATCCCGTTCTCATTCCCATTGATGGGTCCACTGTCTCTAAGAGCAGCCTGAGAATTATAATGAAATCATAAAATGGTTTGGGTTGGAAGGGACCTTGGCCGTCTAGTCCAACTCCCTGCAGTGAGGAGGGACATCTGTATCTAGAGCAGGTTGCTCAGAGCCCTGGCCAACCTGACCTGGGATCGTTCCAGGGATGGGGCATTGATCACCTCCCTGGTCAACCTGGCCAGTGGTGATTTTTATTTAGTATTTCTTGATGTTATGGCATACCTTAAACTGTCTTCACTCAAAATCTAGTGTTGTACAGAGAGGCTGGGTATTCACAGCCCTGTGTTTCCAGACAACTATTATAAAGGTGGGCAGAAGATGCTCAAGACAGCGATTTCTGGCTAACTGGTCAGGAACTGCTGCAAGGGTTTTGATAGTTCTTCCTAAGAGAAATAAGATAATGTTTCTAGACTGGAATCCTGAAAGGCCCCTCCAGCCAACAGAATTCATTTTCATCCGAACAGTTCATCAGAGACAACATCAATACATCCATCAACTACCATACAATAACATCAATCAACAGTTTTAAATTCATTCAAGAGTTTGGCTCCTTGCTTCTACCAGATACAAATCAGTCCAAAATGATATCTTTTTTTTTTTTTTCTTTTTTAACAAAGCAAAAAACAACTTGAAAAAAATAAGCTATGGCACTCAAAGAAGTCTGAAGTAACCCATAAGACCTTTTCTTTTAATGAGATCCTGAAACATGGTGAGAATTCAGGTGTTCCTGCCATTACCAGAGTCATTAATGGAAAGCTGGAATGACTAAGTTGCTTGGTTGAAAATGAACTTTCTGATGGATATAAACTGAAAGGCATGAAGATTTAACATGTATTTTTCAATCAAAAATACCAGCCATGGTGCATAGCAGTTTTATTTCAAATCAACAGAATAATTTAGCACTATATTACAAGTTTGGTTTGGTTTTCTTTTTCTATTGAGATGCTATTGAAAACATGTCACTTGCACTGAAACCCTAACTACGGAATAACAACTGCTTGAGAAATGTGGACAGACAGGTCAGTGTTTTGAAAAACTCTTCTTACTGTTGTATTCCCAACACTTGAACAGGAGGCCGTTCAACACTTCACAGCCACACTTAGCTGCACACAAGTGTTCCTTCCCTTGTTTTGCTACACATTTTATGACTCTGATTTCACCCTCCGTCATCATCCCTTGTAGTTAAATCTTGTAAACAGTTGCACACCAGCTTCAAGTCTCAATCAAAGCAGGAATGATCCCAATGTTTGGTAAAGATTTTTAACCTCACTGTGCCATAGGAGGTGTATAAATCCAAACCAACTCTCTCCAAATGGATTGATTTTTATCAAACAAGTTCAGTAGACTTGCAACTTTCCTGACTTTTCAGCTCAATCCTATTCAATAAATTATCTTGTCAGAGTCTCATTACTCACATTAATTGATCAAAGGCAATGACAGCCATAAATGTGCAAATAGAATGAACTCTGGTGCCCTCATATTTCTTTGCAACCTGTATGTGCTTGGGCCACTGAACATATGTGAAGTAATAAATCTCGAAGAATTGTTTATCAGGAGGTGTTGTAGAGATCAGCCTAGATGTTAAGCAAGCATAATTTACCTTGAGATAGAGAATTGCCACTAAGCTCTTAATAAAGGATGGTTTGCACCTTTTGCTGTGGTATCTTGGAGTTTAGCAACGTTAACGAAATCCAACTACTACTCTAAAATGACTCCCTTCCTACAATAAATCTGAAGTGAAAAAGTTCTTTATTCGTTTAACAGCCAATAGAAATGAAGGCTTTCACAGTGTATTTTAGTACCAACAAACAGGATGGCAGCTTTTCAACTTGGTTGTCTTGTTGTAAGTTGAGAATAAGGTCAGTTTACACCAAATCTAACTGAACATCTTCACCCATCCAAATATCTTTTCTTTGTTGCGCTTTCCATGCACAACTGATGTCTCCACAATTGACCAGGACAGGAAGCTAGCTTGGTTCAGCAATGTTATAAATCCAGCTGGGTTTTTGATAAAGGAAGAGGAGAGAGCAAGGAGAAAATTGGAGGTTGTAGGGGGTGGAGGAGAGATAAAAGATAGCTAAGGACGTATACCTTTCAACCAGGATAAGCAGGCCTGTGTCGATACCTGATGGATCTCCAGACCTAACACTAACTCCAAAGCTGAAAAAGCTATTTAAGTTTCCTAATTCCCAGCTCAATAGTGTCACACTGTTATTTTAGGTAGACTGAATTGCACCAGTTCAGGCTGTCTAGAAATCGCTATGTTCTGCAACGGGCATCGTAATGGTCCTTTCAGGAAGAAATTTAGACTGTCTCCCCTGCCCAGGGCTGCCAATATGAACACCATTAAGACAGCATTTAGAAGAGAGAGTCAGCAGAAACAGATCTAAGTTCCACACACAAATATCTTCACACTACAGCAATTCAACAAAATTCAAAATCATCACATTGCTGCTATCTTACTGACTTCAGAGAGTTGCCGTATGAAGTGTCCAGCCCAGCTGTGCCCTTTGTCTGCTGAAGGCTACATCTTATCACACTATTAACAATCTAATGTCAAGGAACTTGATTGTTCCCTGTTTTTAACTCTCTGGTCTCTACATTTATCCAGAGAAATATTCTCCAAAGACTGCAACTTTTTGGAGTCTAGTAAATAGCCTACTAGATTCAGTCTGAAGGCTTCTATTGACTTCCAAGGACTTGAGATCAGATCTTTGGTTAACCTGCAACTCATCGATACAAAGATAGCAAATTTTATGAAGCCTGGGATTTAAGTTATCCAGTTTTGAATGGCACTCTATTATTTGGCAATCAGTTGTAATGGGAATATCTGTACCAATCACAGAGCATTTCAGTTTGAATCAGATAGTTTCAGCTCTGTGTTATCATTTAACCTGAATTCCATTTATCTATTAAATGTCTGCTAGTCTGAAGACTAAAGGTTCAGAGTTTTCATTTTATGGCACTATTTCCTAGTCAGGCAAATAAGGAAACCATTATGAGGTCATATTTATGCATAGTTTGAGTCTTCAGAAACTTCAAGGGAAGAGAATGGTGAGAACCATCTGTGTGATACTGGAGAGGGATAACAGTTTACCCTGCCAAACTCAGGGTATATCCATCAAAACAAGGAAAGAATTCAACAGTTGTGGTGTTCGTCACCACAAGCTATCTAGGTTATACAGCTCCATTGCGTGGCATCATTTTCTGATGGGATGAGCAAGGGTAAAAAGAAAAGGGGCTCTCTATATATTTGTAATGTGCACATTACTCATATATATTCTTTTGGGAATACTGAAATTTGAAAGGAATTGTACCTCAGTGGCTGGTGTGATGGCAGCCATAGGAAGAAGACCCGACACAGGCTGTGCAGTGTATCATTGCCATTTCTACTTCCACAAATGCTATCATGTGGATTTGGTTAGAAAGGAAATTCTAACAAACTAAATAGAGAGGCAGAGACCCGTACCTAGAGAATGGCCAGTGCACCTTCCTGCTTTTAATGACATTTGGGTTATATGGCATTTTGGATGTCAGGTAACATGTAAATCATAAATTTTAACTTCCTTTAAAATGAGATAATGATAGGTAGGAAGTTCCTGAACAGGACAATTTCTCGATGAGTTTACACCATTTATGTAGTGCTCTTAAGAAGTAACAGAGCACCAAGAAGTCATAAGATGACTAGTGCTTAAGGGTTCGTCTCTGCTTGTGAAGATTTTTGAGTACAGCTATTCAAACAGCTTTAAACAGATACCACATTTTAAAAAAAACAAGAGCATAAGTTTTGCTTGAGTAAACAGTTTAAGAATCCTGGAAACAGTCTGAAGATCTTTCACCACTGGCAGGGAATTGTGTAGTGACTCACAAATGCTACACTACAAATATACACTTAAAAATATGGAGTAGACTCAGTACCACCATATACAGGGGTGGGAAGCCCCTGGGTCTGCTCTGTTGGGTCTCCGTTGGCTTAAAAGCATTCAGTACTCACAAGGCAAGGGTAACTTAATTATGGCTGCACAGTAACAGACTACCCATACTTTGGCTAAAAAGTAAAGATTTAATGCTCTGAGGGGAGGAGAGACAGAAAAATCTAATTCAAGTGCTTTTATTTATCAGTTTAATAAAAATGTAACTTAAGAAATAAAAAGCATTTGTCATAAAAGTAGCTGCCGTGTTATCTTTGTGACAGACCATCTGAGACATACAATGGTAATATCTGTGCCCTTATTCCCTGAATTAGGATCATCAATTTCTTAGCAATTGCCTAGAGTTCTTTTGAAAGTACAGGACTTTATTTTCCCACTGCAATTTTACACCAATTTTTATGAAGTGATAGAAAATACATGTTTTAAATCTGGGACATTTGTCTCAGATTCTATTTCTGATTTTTTTTTTAAATGTTGACCAAGTGTCCCATCACAAAGATTGCATTTTAAGGTAAATCAGATATTGCTGGACAGTGGACTCAGAGAAGAGGTCAGTGTTTTGAGAAATATGTGAGCACATATTCTAATATTAAAAGCAAATTAGAATACAATAGGTTTAGTGATGATTCTTGAGAATTTTCAAACTTCTATGGCAAAAATCAAAGCCAGCATCCAGCAGCCACCACAGGATATGATATTACAAGATGTTCAGTCAACTTCTGATGTCACATTCTGAAATCTTATTTATTCAAAAAAACTTCCTCCTTCTAAAAAGTAAACATCACAAAGATAAAGAATGTACTTACTACGTTCAGGTTTTGACTCATGGAACCAATTATACTGAACACAGAAATACACAGTTCCTGCAAATAATACCCAAATCCTGACAAAACTACAAATCTGAAATTGATTTCTTTTGAAAATTCTTAGAGCAGTTTGAGTCTTGAATCTTTTGTTTTTATTGAACACTGCACATCCGAAGTTCAAGCACAAAACATTGGCATCATTAACACTGTCAGCTTCTCTGTAATAAGTCATCATCTTTGAAGAAGGCTTAGAAACAGGATCCATTCACACTTGATGGTGGACACTGATTGCAACACTGCAGAGCAACACTTCATAAACTGGATCCAACTGAGCTAACAGAAAAAGGCAAGCTCTCTCCTTGCTTTCCCTGCTCTTACTTTGTCAAGTCTTACTTTGTTCTCAGATTTGCACTTTGATGATTCTGAAGTGAAATCCAAATTAACCATCCACATTATTTTGCATCTCAGTTTAGTACTGTAACTGGCATTTTAAGCTTGCTCTGATTTCAGATATAGATGGAATTATTTTGAATATGCTAATAAATCTGCTATTTTACTAGACACCTATTTTGCTGGACCACTGTGAGCTGTGAAGCAAGTAATTCTGCCTATCATTTTACTGTCAACATCCAGCAGCAATGTAAGTGGAAGAAGCTGAGCCCAACCAATGCTCCTAACCAATCTGTTAATTTTTATGCCGTATTTACTCTACATCTGAGAGCTTTTCTTCTCAGGCTCCACTTCATTCTGTGGCTATTTTCACTTTAAGGGTTTTCAGGGCATCAGTGCAGGATATAGCTGTACCAACCAGAGCTGAGACACAGACATTCACAATCTCTTTTTCATTTAAAGCGGGGGGGAGGTTCGCTATAAAAGGATTCTCATATGGTGCCCTCTTTTTTTCTAAGACTACTTTGGATTTTCTAAGAAAGAATTCACTAGCATATTCATGACCCAACAGATTCTAATAAAGGCAGAATAAATATCTCCCATGCAGTTAAGATATGGTTGCATCATGTAAACAACCTAAGGTGAAAGGTCATGACAAAGCTAAGGGGTTTTTCAAAATAATGTGGAAAAGTCATAGGGCTTTCAGGATTAGGTATCAAATTTTCCCCGTTTGTCTAATCAACAGCTGCAGTAGACATGATATAAAACTAAGTGGAGGCAGGAAAAAAAAGAAATCTAAGATTTCTGTGAAATCACTGAGGTCATCAAAATATTTTCAAACAGAATAGTGCACGGGGGGAAAAAAAAACCTGATTGTTAGAACTAAAAATGCTATGCTTTCTCTAAAGAAAGAAATACAAAATGAAAGAACCTGACGTAGCTGCAAAGTAGTGTATGTGCTGCAGTTAGAGCAATAAAAAGAAAGTGTACGTAATTTTACTTTGCATAATCATTATAGCTGGTCATTCAAGCATAAAAGTGGAATTTCTGCTGCAGCAACAGTTTTCATTTCTGTTTTTCATCATAAAACTAATTAAAAGTAGAGATGGGTTGAACTGTTAAGAAAAAAAAAAAGTCTCTGGGCATATTTGAATACTGGATTAGCCATTAAAACCTGTATCACTTACCAAACACACTTCACTCCCATCAAGTTCAAGCTGTGCCACAGAAAAAGCTCTAGAAAAGTTTAGCTGAAGCTTATTTCCACAGACTTAATATCCCAACAATTTTCCCAAAATATGTTTTTTCCCCTATGACTTTCCAGAAAAATATTTCCCTTTTGTCTGATAGTTGACGAAAGAGAACATTCTAATGTCGATTTACTAGGTGATTACTACCAAAAGCTGTGTGAAGTGTTTGAGACACTTTTATTCAATGCACATGAAACCCCTTTTGTTGCTCCTAAAGGCTTTCTCTCAAATTCAGCTGTGTCACATCTAAAAAGCTCACGTAAAACTCATTTTAATAGTTTTATACGTAGGTATGCGTAAAAACAATGGAAAAATTGCCTGATACAGAAATACAACCCTGAACTCTGGGTAGCCAAAACATTTTAAGATCTAATCCACCAAGCCATCTACTTGCTTACTCAGGAGATGGGTGTAACTTACAGCATTTTCAGAAAGACTAGTAACTGGAAGAGACGGCTGGTGCAGCAGATAAGCCATAGCAAAACTCAAGAGACATATCAACAGGAGGATAATGGATATGTACTAAGAAAAGTTACCAAAGACTTGTTAGAACATAGACCTGAAGGCCAGAAGATGGGCTAATGAATCATTACTTTCCATTTAACATTTTGAGAACTTTGTATTTGAAAAGCCAAACACACAATGCAGAAGTCTAGAACCCTTCAGTTACCAGTTGAACACCCTGTCCTCCCCTGCATACACACATGGAGATACACAATTAGTTATTGTATTTCAAAAGTATACTGTGTGCTTGTTTTCATGCTCCCTGGAATCTGCCTTGAGCTGCTGCTGGGGACAGGGGACCCCAAGGTTGCCAGACCTGGGATGTGACCCACATAGCAGCCCCAGCCACTTGTGTGTTATGACAGTCCTGTTACCTATGAGTCACAAATATTGAAATGTTATTTCCCTCAAAACATATGCAGGGATTTTCAGAATATATACTTGGGTAATGCAAACACCTGATCGTCACCTCTTGGGAAGCAGATGATTTGAATAACCCCTCCCCATCCTGAAAGTTACAGCTGTCCCATGGTAAGCCAGGAATTCAAACTCCTGTCCAATTTCTAATTCAAAGATGTGAATGAAAAGCTGACGTTCTGCTGTGCCTGAGAACATTGAGGTTTTTATTCCAGATCTGCAAATGACAGGCTGTTTTTTTTGTCTAACTGTTCTACGCAAATATTCTAGAAGTGGGATGTTAATTTGACATTTGTAATCTATTTTTGGTGCTCGGGTCATACAGTCAGTTTATAATAGACAAATATTGTGTTACCTACTGCGGCATTAAAAGTTCACGTACATTTCTCCTAAATGCTTGCAGTCTAGTAAAATAATTCAAACTCTAAAGAAATATGTATCATAATCTAAATATAAACACTATTAATAACCAGTTTCATAACTAAAATTGCTTACAAAGCAGGATTTAATTTTTAATAAACCTGTGATACTCTACAGGTATGTTTGGTTACATATTCAGAACTTACTGGTGTTATAATTGCTTTATTTGTCATCTTTACAAGTTATTCCTAGACCAATTACTAAAAAGATGAATGCTTTTTGTCATCATTCATTGAAAGGAAGTTCTTCAGATTAAAACAACATAGCAACTAAAATTGTAGAAGAAACCAACAATTTGTTCCACAAAGTGTATTATTTTAGTTATACCTAGAATCTTCTACAAACTTATAAATCCATGTTTTAATGAACAATTATCATATGCCAACAAGATTAAAAGAAGAATCAAGCACTGATTAGAACTGGAAAATAAAAATGTGTAGAGATAAAAAGCTGGAGTTTTGCATCTCTGAGAAAAAAAGAAAAAGAATTTCAATAGGCATGGCAAATAGCACATGACTGGTGAGAATGAAATTGATTGCCCTAATTTCTTTTATATTAAATTATCTTCTCAGTACAGGGTATGCCCATTAGTATCCACTAATTAAATGAAATTTTCTCAATTATCTGTATTTATGCAACTGTTCTATGTGCTGCTGATCAATAACGGTCACACAGCAGTTAACATTATTAAGGTCCTAGGGTAAGTGGGCACAGGTTCCTTGTAAATCTACAACACAGTCCAAGGAGAAAAGGCAGGCAATGGAAATACAAACTGAAAGCACCATGACTTACGCTTGAGAGGATGATGACAGAATAGCTACATCCATGGTCTGATTCAGTACAACAAAATCCTCTGCTCTTTCTCAAAGCCAGAACATCCAGAACATGAAAACTGTTACGGAAACTATAACTCAGAGTTTACTCTGAAATTTTGTGGTTCAACTCTGCAGGCTAAAATAAATTTAGAGAAACATGTCTATGGCTTTATTTGCTTAATATCTCTATTTTTCATACTCACGTCAGTCATTTCTCTAGGTACATGCACAACAAAGGCCTTTCCTACATCTCATTATTGTGCAAATATTTAGATTATCTCAGCAATCAGACAATGGATTTTCTTCAATTTGGGGTTGTTCAAGTTGGACTTTAATGACCAGTTGAAGCAGAATCTTGTTATCAGATAAGCCACTCAGTGCTAAGCTTCATAGTTTATTTCTAATGAAATATTGCAGAACGGAGACACAATTTCCAAAGCATTTATCAATAGTTACCGACATGAAATATGAAGGGGTCTCCTTGTGATGACATTTAAGGAGTGTCACACTTGCTGTGTGACAATTACCAAGTCCACCCCCATTCCTGCCCTGCTTTTGTAAAGGAGAAATAATTGTTTCAACAGCCTCCTAAAGGACTTCAAAACGTATGGATGACCAGTGCTATAAGAAACAAATAGTGATGACAGATAAAGTATTATTTTATAGTAAAAATGTGCATTACACTGGGTGCTGTCTGCTCAAAGGAGCTGTTAGTGCTCTGATTGAATGCTGAAAATGAAGAACAGACCCTCTGTGTTAGAGAAGGGAAAGGCCTTCCTTCTTTCAGCTCATGGCAAACACCTCTCTACAAAGTAAAGAAGATCCCCCGTGAGATGGATGCCCATTAGTATTGCAAGCAAGGCTAACTTATTTCAAAACGTACGAGAGACATACTGGTTGATAAAATACTCTGTCTTCAAGGAACAAACTTGAAAGCTTTTGTGCTATAACAAAGTATTCAGATTTTAAGAACAGAAATGAGTTACAAAGAACCTCTCTGGAGGCTGGAAGTTCAATCACACCCATTTTACAGTTCTTTATTTTGAAAAACAAACTAGAAAGATTTATACGCACCCTGGGAATGGCAAGGGGAATGATGTTTTCAGTTAAGTCATCTCTACAGTCAGAACAGAATCAGGCCCCACACAAACGACAGTCAAGGAATGACAGCCATACACTTCTCGTGGATGCTGCAATGACACTGGAGCTACCTCCTTAGCACCCATTTCTTTACGGAATTAAATGAGTGGTTCATTGAGCTTTGTCCCCTCCCTCCCTTCTTCTCTTCCATACATATGTGATTCCAGCATAACAATTCTTTTTACAGAAAATATTTTGGAAATTCATTTCAAGCTGGCAAGATCTGTGAAACATAAACAGCTAAAATTGGCCGATCTACTATTCAGGTAAAAGTGAAAAGTGCACTTTTGCTGTTACTGTTTCTGCAGAGATTATGGAATTCTCTATTGAACCTGTTTATTGTTCAGTATTACCATTTACAGTATGAGCAGTGTCAACATTCTTAAAGAAAGAGCCAAGGAAAATTCTTTTTTGTGTCTTTTTAATTAAATAAAACTTTCCCAGAAACACTAAAAAAAAAAAGTAAGAATTGAGAAAGTTCCACTGAACTCAGCATAGAATCATAGAATTGTCAGGGTTGGAAGGGATCTCAAAGATCATCTTGTTCCAACCCCCCAGCCAATGGCAGGGACACCTCCCACAAGGATCAGGTTGCTCAGAGCCCCATCCAGCCTGGTCTTAAAAACTTCCAAGGATGGGGCATCTGCAATGCCTACTGGACAAGAGAGAAATCTGTAACGTCCTCGCTCACAATTAAATTTGATTTTATTCTTTATATCTAACACACCCCACACCCTCCATTTTGAAATATCTGCATACCATTTTGTCATTGTAATCTTTGCTGTGCTACAGGACTGTTATCTGTCACTAGCTGTGAAATAAATGACTGCTTCTTAGTTGTATAGTCTTATAATGTTTTTACATATAAAAGAGAAATACAACTCAAAAACCAGGACTGCATTTAAAAGGATGCAGCAGGTACAACATCCCAGCTGGAAACTGGATTTGATGGTGAGTACCAGTGATGGACTATTACCTGTGGAGGATATCACAATGTAATAGAGTAGCAGTTGAAACAACACTTTCAGTAACACATTATACTGGCTTCATTTATCCGTTCAATGAATGGGAAATCTACTTAAGCCCCAGTGCCAAGATGTGCTATTTCTTTTGCCTCAAATGCATTTCTCACATTGCCATACTACTAATGGAAAATGTGTTATGGACAACAAAAAATGTATTTTATCTCACAGAACACTTAATTCATGCAGTGAAGATTGTAACTGAAGTTTCTATCATTTTAGACATGGAAGAGTGTGGTGGGTTTTTTTTTCTTTTTCAAACTTAATGACCGCTTTAAAAATGATGTACTCAATATCAGTTAAAAATACTTATACACATCATAGCTGTCTGTCGGCAGCACATAGGGCATATAAAATATAACTGCCTTCTATACAGGGCATCTGCCATCTGCTCTTAGTGGTGGCCAATAGTAGAGGGCTACTCCATGCATCTTTTCATTTGCACGCTCAAATTTCAGCAGAGGCCAAGAATGCCCTCCTCCAAATCCAATCGGAAAGAAAATTGCTCCCAATTTACTGTGCTGTGGCTGCAGTCGCAGTGAAGGATGCCTGCAGCATTTCTGGCCTTGACCAAAGCAGCATGACCTATGTAGTGGTGACTGCTGAGTAAGAGGCTGATGGGACAGATCCAAACCATAGCTGCCCACGCTGCTGAACCAAGCCAGAAGGAAGAGCACACCAGGTGTCTTCACCTCACGAGTAGCTTCCAAGTTCTTGTTAAATATACGTAAGAGTATTTCTCAGGATAACAGGAAACAGGATGGTATTCAAAATTCTGTAATGAAGGCTATCAGTTTTTAACGTCTATATTGTCCCATGCTTAAACAACAGACTCAGGACCACCTACAACTGCAGGCACGTCCTCTCAAGTGACATGAAATGCAGAGTGCAAAAAAAGTGTCTAATGCCACCCTATATAAATATTAAATATTAATTTGCACTAATGTAACACGAACGTTGAGCAGAACGAGCCATGATTTCCTAATTTGTAATCACTGAATCATGTCAGGTCGGAGGCACATTATGTGCTGCTATGTATCATCAACAGTTATACTGCTTTATTTTCATGGAAACAACAAAGGCAGATGAACAATAGTTGCACTTTCTGAATTTAGCAGTCTGCTTTTTATAAATTCACACTCCAAGTACAAAAGCTTATGCAAGGGATGACTCGTGTGACAGAAGAGAAGCAATGACAAATTCAGAGCTGATGGATATTTATAGGGGATAAAACATTTTGAAATTTCCTGTGAGCGAAAGGTGGTGCAGGCAAGAGTAGTACTATATTTATTTCCCAAATTTACTATCTATTCAGCAGACTCTCTTGAAAGACACGCAGCTATAAAAGGCCACTCTTCTGCTATGACAGCACTCTCTACATTACACTCACCGATGATTTTGCCAGAACAAGAAAACATTCCTAGTACTATTATAGTAAGAAAATGATGGAAAATAGCATCATATTTTGCTGTTTAGTTTGATTGTTGATATCAAGCAATATTCAGAAATCTTTGTGGCCTTCAAAGTTTACTCGTTCTTCAAATTCCCCTTCTAATCAACAGGTTCAGGTGATGCAAGGTAGCAGCAGTTAAGCTTCTTGGTGTGCACATTTTAGGCATGCTGCCCCAATTCGTATTAAATTGTGTTATTTTCAGTGCTGCATGGCTGCATTTTTTGATAGCACGGAGCGGTATGAAATAAGTTTTTGTGATTTGTGAAGGGCACAGGCAATCAAACACAACTTTTATGCCATTACCACTGCATAAAAGCGTATGTTCACTATAATGTTCCAGAGCTACAGGAAATGCCAAGTCAAAAAAACCAGTGTTTGATTGTTTACTCACTCCATTTATCCCACATTTATGTGAAATAAATGAAGGAGCTATAAAAGGGCTCCAGTGGCACACCGCATTTAACTCTTGCTGTTGAAAAGCTAAAACATAATAGATAAATACCAGAACATTTTTCAGAAATATATATTATTCCCTTTCCGGTACAGCCTATATCCCAAAACAGAGCAAAAACACAGAGAGGAAAATATTTAAGAATATATATATTAAGTTTATATGTAATTTATTTTTTTTGTTGTTCATTCTATAGCAGTCAGAAGTCTGGCTTCACGTAGACAAATAACCATTGCTATGTGAATGTTTTGACAAATAACTCCAATTTGTTTTTTAGAACTTTCGTCGACTGCAGTGGGAGGTGGGATTGTTTATCATCTGTGTTGACATCTGCCACAAACCGCCTGGAATCCTGCAGACTCCTTAGTTAAACGTGTACTTAATTGCACTTAAGTAATATATAAATTGCATTTGGTTTCAGACAGCAGAGGAAAATGCACGGTTATTAGAGAGGTATGGCCTGCATCTTCCAATTTGTCATGCAGATGATATTTTACTCCATAAAACTCAGTGTTATGGTTAGCATGAGCAATATTTGACACGTGCCTCTTGACTTGAGATACGTGGGCTAAGAATTTACAACACACCAGCTAATGCACTGTAACTGCCTATGTTTAAGCTCTTACGTGTAGCAAATATGAGGTATGTTCTCTTCAGAGGAACTACCTACACCACATTAGCCTGCTCAAAACAGAGGAGACACGGCAACTGCAGAGCTTGGCTTACTGCAGTGCAATTTTTTGGTATGCCTTTATGCTTTCATTCAGAACTGGAGAAGAGAAGACAGCAACAAGAATTTTCTCTTTGATTCATAGAATTATTCTAAAATGAAGGAAAGGATCATTTTAATGAAAGAGCATTAGTAAACTCAGCCCTGAAGATCACTGTTCCATAGTCACACTTGTTGTGTGGCATAAACTGACGTTTCCATATTAAAACAGAGATTGTTACTCTCATCAGAGCAGTAATCCATTCAATCTCTGGTGGATCTACTGGATTAGAGTGTCTAGTAACCGAAGCTTCAGTTTAACTCGGAAGAAACTCTGCCTGGACTGAATAACCTGCAGAGAGGAAATTATTTATCACCTCAGGGAGCTGATGATTTGGGTTAAAGTTAAAACTTACAGACTTTTATCTCCTTTCAAGAAATGTTTAGCCACTGTAATTGCTGTCTTACCGTTCACCTATACTGCTAATTCTCCCTGGAACCTTGTGTCTTAAGATTTCTCACTGTACCCAGTTTTTGGAAGTTCGTGTTTAACTTCTTTCCTTAAATGTTTAATTTTCTATTTTTTAATTTCTTTTAAATTTCTCTTGCAATTTAGGGGAAACAGAAATGCATGATATACTTCATTCTGCTATTCAGTAATTTCTACATAAGTCTACTCTGCTCTGAGGTAATTATCTCACCTTAAAATAACATTTCCATCTTGTCTCCCTCCTTTTGAAGGTTTCCCCTATCTCTAATAATTTTCTCTGCAACCAAGAGAGATTTTAACAGTGAAGAAAGGGATTACTGTACATCTTTTCAATGGTTCTGATTACTTAAATGCTCATACATATTCGGTTTACTTAAAGAAGGACCACAGTGCATGGGCCACTTCCTCACCAGATACCTAAGCTTTTCTTCCAAGGCATTACAGTCAAAGCCCAGTACCAGGTGTGAGGAGCTGAACTGTTTCTCCACCATGCAACAGATATTTAATTAATCAAACCTGAAATTCATTGTCCACTTACAGCTTATTCGCCAAGTCTGTAAAAAATTCCAGTGAGACCTATCAGTCTTCAGTAGCACTGCAAGGAAAGCTGCTTTCTGCAGACTGATACCTCACTGTGTTCAGATGAGTAGGGAATGTATTATGCAACCCTGTTGCTAGTATATCCTCTGGGTCTCTCGACAACAGCGTTAACCTTTTGCCATCCTGAAAATTGGCCACTTATTTCTACTTTTTGGTTTCTGTTTTAGATATTTTCTAATTCAATACAGTACTTTACCCTTCAGCCAAAACTATTTATTAGCTTTTGGCTTTAAATTCTGTCCTCAGCCTATTATCCTCTATTTCATAGAAAAAATAGCAAGTCTTTTTCTTAAACAAAGGCACATTAGTTTCTTTGTATCACATACAGATGTTTGCAAAATATGTTTTTTAATTAAAGCATGCCACCAGTAATTTAATAAAAATTCCTCAATCAATTTATGAACATGATTGACAAGAATTAAATCTTGTAAAGACAACCACAGGGCTAAGATAACTGCAGCTTAAAAATGTAGATAAAAAAATTCATAATAAAATATGCTGACACTATAAATCAAGTTCCTACAGTGATAGAGGTTCACCTGAGCAACAGCGTATCTGTCTTGAGAATCTGGTTCAGATGTCTGGAGATAACATAACCATGTTGCTAAGGTAACAAGTGTTCTTAGGGTTTTTTTTTTGGCTTGGAAGAATAAACA
The DNA here is from genome assembly GCA_025331215.1 of Actenoides lindsayi. Lineage (NCBI taxonomy): Eukaryota > Metazoa > Chordata > Aves > Coraciiformes > Alcedinidae > Actenoides > Actenoides lindsayi. The sequence goes on along the minus strand of WTSP01015305.1, from coordinate 90,132 downwards.
AGCATGTAAAACCAGTATAAAATTGACAAGTAATATCTCGATGCCCTAGGGCTTTTCTAGTTTGTATTTGGCACTTTGCATAGATGCTTGATATTCATCTTTCACAGCTAATTACCTCTTTCCTCATTTGGAGATTCCTATAGAAATCAATTGTGTAAAATAGAGAAATAACTAAGGATTCAGAAGAGAGCTCGAAGTGGACTGTGGCAGCAGTGCTACACTCCTGCTCAGCTCCTGCCTCCACAAGCAAAATGCTGAGCAGTTTTGTCCAAAGCCTACCAGAGAGAATGTCAATGCAAAGCAACTCACACATAAGCGACCTCTAAATCATTGCATAAAGAAAATAAGGTAGCAGTAGAACTGTGAATATTACAAAAAAAGGATCTGATTCCATTTTTAAAATGAATTGCACTGGTATCTGCTCCCCTTTTATATTTATTTTCTATGAACCATGATATTTTATTTGCATTAATCTTCCTGAAAACTGTATTACAAATTGCAGTATAATTTGAAATCTCAGGGCCCAGAGAAAAGGCAGTTACCCTCAGCACCCTAATCACTACCCTAATATTTTGTCAATTAAATAAACTGGACAAGAGTTTCAACTATAGACGTCTCATTTCACGTGCTTAGACAACTCAGGCCTGGGATCAGATGACATTACACTGCAGCAGCACTTTTAACTGATGTCTCACAGTCAGGTTTTACTCAGAGAAAGCAGAGACTGAAGTAGTAGAGGTTTCCATTTCACTTAAGTGCAGCCACCCTTTCCCACGACAGCCTTTTTTCCTTCACTTCCTTTCTCCTATCCAGTGCCTTCCTCCTCCCAGGGAAAGAATCATTACAGAAACATTCATAGAAACTTGAACAAGTTACAGATTTGAATCAGATATTTATAGTAACAAATTTAGCTTTAGCTCTGAGGTTTTTATTCCCTATAAATCCACTATTTGCACTTGTGGGAAATTACCATCTTCCCATCTATTTTCAGGCAATTCAAAGCTACACCTTCTTTGGGAAGTGAGGTCACAGGCAAAAGTACAATTCTCAGTACTTACAACCTGCCCACATGCATCAGCAATGTAAAAAGAAGAGCTGCTTCTAGATCAACTAATAGTGTTCGGTGCTTTGTCAAGCTAATGAGCACCACCAGCTCGTATTTTAAGACACGATTTGCTATCTGAGAAGAGAAGCCTCTTTTGGCCATAGCAGTCATTAGTAATATGGTAACAGGAGGTGACAGAATGAAATGGGAGTGAGGGAGTCAAATAAGATGGAAGCCACAGTATCTCATTGAGCTGGGGTAGAAGTCGTGTAAAGGGCTGACATGGGCATGAAGGATGGATAGCTGAATTGATGAGAAGAGCTGGGGAATTATACTGGGAGCTCTGAGATGGGAAGAGCGTTACGTTTAAGAAGAAAGGACAGGAGTTGTTATATGGGTGGAAAAGGATAGGTGGAACACAAGATGGAAGATCAGTGAGCCCGGCATCTTATGTCAGGAGGAGGAACAGGGAGTTGATAGCCAGGGGATGTGGAAGTCCTATGTCCACAAAAGTGAAAGGCTGCCCTTGTAGGATGCGAGAAGGGCTGGGATAGGAGACTCAGGACTTGACTTTGGTAACTCTAGAGCAATTCTAACTGTCATCCTCTTTGGCAGTGGCCATCATGTACAAACCGACCAGGCCTCCCTCATCATCCTCTCATTCAAGTCAAACACACTCCCTTTTGCTGATTTTTCTCCTAACTGCAATGTTTTGGGGCAAAACAGAATGATAGCAAATCACTAGAAGGGAAATTGCGATTGCAATCTGAACGAAACGACTTGCACAATTGCAGCACGCTAATTTACCAGCTTTCCATACTCAAGAAATAAAAAAAAAAAAATCATCTACAATCAAAACTCAACCCTGTAAATCATTAAAATAATGCAGTACAAATACACTTCTTTCTGAATAAATAAAATGTTATAAAACAGAGCAGGTTGAAAATGTCGTCTTCATACGGCACACTTTGTTAGTCTACAAATTGTATTTCAGCTAGAGAAGCGTGGAAGAATACTCCTTCATATGACAAAAAAAGCCTTAAATTATACATAATTAACCCGCCCAAATGCTTGTATGCAATAAACATTAGTTTTCATACTGAAGAATTAAGTTTTTCCACAGGGAATAGAATATATTTAATTTCACTACAACTTCACCTGTTTTTTTCATCATCAGCTACTTGAGATCTGTGACACACATAAGTACTACATGAAGCTTTAAAATACAGCCTTTGGAGCTACTGCAGCCGTTTTGGTAGCTGAACAAATGCTGTACAGAACTGAGATAGAACAAAAGAGAAGAAAAATATTTAGTGATCTGCCAAGCAACTGGCCACCATACATTATTCCTGTAGAGAGCTACAGGTATTCTGTCAATCCTGACAATTCCTGGTATCACGTGTCATGCTCAATTATCACATATTCAACAGTTGTTCTCAAGAAAACAAAGAGGGAACAAAACATCTGCAATAGTTTAAATTAAATGGCAGGTGTTTTGTACATCACACAGCTTCCCCGATAAGCTCTCAAAAGCAGTGCCCAATATTGGAATGACAGAGCTTCACAGCCCAAGCTCTTATCTTCTGATATTATCAAGATGTGCCTTAAAGGTCTTTCAAATGCCTTTACCCTTGAAAATCAGCCTTTTTTGTTTCATATCTCAGAAATAATTCTTTCACAAAACAGTTCATTTAGCTTATTGAGATCTTTGATGCCATCTGGTAATTCTCTTTTTATTGTTTTTGAAAGAAAAATATTTTATGCAGAATTAACCTAATTAATAATATCGATAATGACAAGTATTTTGTTTCCCGTTCAGAGATTGGAACAACTTTGTGATTTCCAGCTGGATTGGCGAGAGGATTTTGTTGTTTGTTTTAGAACCTCTAATTAACTCCAAACCATCGCGACCAAGTAGAAACACCAGTGGGAAGAACTTGTCCCTGTACAGACATACACCAGCTTATTCATAAACTGAGAATTAACTGCAATCTTTGGGAGCTAATGGAAGTGCTAATTAGCAAAACCAAAACACTGTTCTGCCCATTTGCTCTCCAGTTTCTTCTCCTATTTTTCTATTACCTGGAGCATTCACATGGTAACTGCCCTTGCTACTAACTTCCCGTCTTCATTAACAACCATTTCTCATATCAAAACATTTAAGACTAGTAAAGTGTTGCAGAAACAAACGTATGCTTAAGAAAAAAATGTTACTTTTATTAAAACCCATTTCAACAGCTTTTCAACCGCTGCCGAAAATAACAAAGACCCCAATTAGAACATTGTGGATTCTTCTTAATAAGCTGTGGAAGAATGAAAAGAAAAATCTTTCCCGTAGTGTGACAAGGTACTGTGTTGTATTCCATGCACAAAGCGCTGCGCAGCAGAGGAATACCCTTCCATATCTTATTTCTACTCGCCGTTTGAATAATGTCATAAGTTGACTTGGAGCATGACCACTCTGAACAGAACACACTGAGAGCTGTTTCTGAAGTAATTGCTATATTTTTTTTTCCTCCAGGGATAAACTGTCAAACATAAATTATATAGATACTTGCATGGTAAAAACCAACCCATATTTCTATAGATCTCTCTCATTAACCCCTGTGTTATGCTGGACGACTCCTTCAAGTTACCAGGAGGCCTCAGAGCAGAGGCATCTGTAAACCAGGATGGCTTAAGCTTCTTGATTTCCTCGTATTTAATTTCTAAAAATCTTGTGACTCAAAGACACATGTGTATCCTGAAGTCTCTCTTACGGGATTTATAAACAGGTCTCCTGAGTAGGTGAGCAGCTCACTGGTGTGGTGAGCTAGCAGCAGAGTGAACGATCAGTCACGCTCAGGTCTGTCTTAGCCCTTGTATCTGGGCTTTGGCAAAAGATACCACTGAAAATAGATGAGTCTTCTCCTAGAAAATGAAGCAGACTGGCTTGGAACAGTCCCAGTTTCCCAGAACGGCTTGACTTCAGCTATATGCATCCGATCACAGAAATTTAAAACAGTGAAAATGCCATTTCCTTCAATCTTCAAAAAAAAAAAAAAAAAAGTTCTATATGTCCCATCTATCAAAATAGTAGGAGGATTCTAAATTTTGAATAACCTTGACGCAGATGGAATGCAACAAACCAGCTCTGTCTCAGGTTTGAGAAGCAGCATCACATTACCATCACAGAGCTGACGAGAAGTGACATTCGTTTGCTTCATCCTATAAACTTGTTTAACAACCAGAAGGGGACAAAATGTAATGTGTCTATCACAAGCATGCTGTTCAAGAGTCGAGTGGTAACTCACAATCTCAAATACACAATTTTAAAATGGAAAAAAAAACGCCTGTGTGTCCATTTCTATTAAACTAGGGCAAGATGCAAAGTCATTGTGATAGCCTTGTCATCCAGTCTTATCCCCAGCTCCCAAAACTTCCACAAAGAACAGCGTAATCAGCTTCAGGATGACACAAAATCTCCCAGGCCCTGACAGGCATAATCCTTTGGTAAAATAGGCTTCTTTATCTGTAATGCTATCACCTGTCGACAGAAGTGATTTGATGCCACATCAAGGACAGCATATAATGGGAGTTAGATACAGATATTTTTTTTTTTAAGTATTCTTACGCATGAAAGAATCTGATTTAGAGATTTCTGACAAGTGTTGTAATTATTTGAAGTACCTATGACAAAATGGCATAATTTGTCAATATAGCAAAGATAATTGCAAGGTGACTAGTCAAAATAATTGTGATTAAGCCACTTTCTAGATACTCATTAGATGATGATATAATGAGAATGACAACACAATCCAGCTACTGGCATTTAGAACTCTCAGAAATACTTTAAATGTCTCAGGAATAACGCGGAAGGAGAAATGTTTTTTCTGTTTTGATTTTGATGTTACAAAGGTGTTTAGTACTGGTTTTTATCTCTGGATCTATCACTGAAAGTCTCAAGCTTTGCACAAGATGCCCCGTTAACCTACCATTACTGCTCTGTCCTGTGTATTCTTCTGGAAGAGACACACCACTCGTGCCATTTTTTTTTATATCAGCCTGGATCACTTCACAGTGTCTCAGCTGATTGAAAAATACTATTGTCTAACGTGTTTTACAACATTTTTCTTTAGAATGTCTGACAGCTCACTACATTTAACCTTCTATTCCATATATGCATAGATTTTAAGGACAAAGGGGACTCCTTTTATATCATCAGTTTCAGCCTCCTTCATAACACAGGCCCAGAATAAAAATCATGTTAGAAGTACAGTTTATCTTTTCAAAAAAATTGTGGGGTTTCTTTAGTGACTTCAGGCATCATCAACTCCATCATATTCCCTCACAGAGATCTGTTTCTATCTTTACCATGGCTGAGTTCCTAGCATCACCTGGGTATCTTACCCACCTCCCTGCTGTTATATAGCACAGCAGCGAGGCCTATTCTCTTTCTGTTGCAAACAATAGGTTTAGGTTTTGGTCTTGTAAATATGTCTTAAGTTTATAATATTCAATGTGTAAATGTTTTCAGCCTGTACAGTGCAGGAACATTCAGGAAAGATATTTCTTTGCACGCTTCCAAGCTTAATTCAGAAAGCTGAGAGTGACTGGGTCATACGGTTTCCTGTAACCATAAGGGAGTGGGGTCTCTCAGAATCAAACGTTGACTTTTCATTCTACATTTCCATATTGCTAGAATGCTTAATAGCCCTACTAAAAATCAATGCTTTAGTTCTTCTGTTACTATTTCCTCACTGATGTTGTTATGCCTTTATCTACTAGGTTGGAACTTATGCCAAGATCTTCTCTCGTGTGCACATCTAGATACTTTTTTTCAGAAGTCATTTTTCCTCTTGGAAAAATTAGAGACAGACTTTTTTTTTTTTTTATATTGTAAGAGAGATTATTCTTGTATTATTTTTATGAACCCATTCTGATTTCATATTTTGAAAATATGGTCTCTGTTAATGACCTATTTAATGTCATACACATGACAAAGTATCTGCTTTGACCTAACCTCTTCCCACCTAAAGGCAAGCTTTAAACCTACCTCTCATACACAGAGATAAATTACATTTGGCCTCAGTATGTTGACACTACAGTTATTTTCAGAATTGTATTCATCAAGAGTACATTGTCACCTCTCCCCTCCCTCCAGATTACCTCAAGTATGGGCAAAGCTTTCTATTCCTTGAGACATTATTTTTCATTTTAATAAAGAAAAAAGCTGTGTTCTATGTGACCAACTTGCAAGTAATATAAACTTCGCTATTGAATTAAGACCTTTTTAATGACATATTCTTCTCTTTCAATCTTTCAGGAGACTGCATCCTCTGACCAAGCAGTCACAACATGTACAAATTTACAATCTTTCTTCCACTTCCTCCAACCTCAACTACAAAACGACATTTCCACAAAGCTATAATTAGTTCTCTGTTTTGAACTCAGCTCCATAGCTTTCTACCGCTTTTAAATATCAATAAATATTAGATATTAAGAAAGTTCTAACACATATGGCTACACTTGTCTTTGCTTGTGAGGAAATGCAGAAGATTATGGCTGGAATCCTTATGTTATTTCTGTACACAACTACTATATAAGTTGGTTTTTTAAAAAGTAGGTATGAACACACGTACTTGTGTTCTACATGAACAGTTTGTATCAGACACACTGATCCAAACACAGCATTGTTTAACAGACCTTTAATGCATTCAGCTCATCTATCGAGGGTACTTACTGAACCCTCACAATCCTGACAGACTCATGAGCCTGTAGAAGAAATATGACCACAAGAATGCCCCCTTGAACTTGTGAGGACAATGTGCAGTAGATCATTTTAACAGCCGTTTGAGAGTCAGAGTCTTCTGGTATTTTAATAATGCCGGCTGGTATTACAGCAAAAATAATGTGCTTGAACTTTGGAAAAATGCAGTTAAACTTGTGTGGCACCTTCAGAATTTTGTCCCCTCTACCTAAAGCCTATTACAGGAGAAGACTGATTTCTCTCTCGATTGGGTTTTATAAAGCTATGATAATTCTTTGCAGAGAAGGATGAAACTTATTCATCCCCAGAGCTTTCATAAAAAAGAATTCTAGTTTCTCTTTAATTTCAAAATATTCAGAGCCTTACAGACCTGACATTATTTTCATCAGAGCAGAACTACTCTTTCAAGCCTTCCAACTACCTCCTGTTCATGCTTTCCAAATTAACTCTGTCTTGGAGGAAAAAAACACCCAATAAATATTTTCACAGCAGTATGTAAACAGAGCAGACAGTACATAGACAAAACAGACATCAAGGAACAAGTTCTGAGGTCTTAATTCCTACACTTAAAATCCTTAGTTCCCTGAGAATAGATCCTACCACCTGCCTTGCCAGAACACTGCTTGGAAGCTCAATGCTGTAGGTATTCAAGCATGACCATGTGACCACCCAGAACATTTTAAAAGTGGCTACATATTGGTGGACTGAGCTGATTCTTCTAAACAGAAGACTGCCACAAGATTTCTAAGAATTTGTACATCTTCAACTCAGTTGAAATGGGGCAATGCTTTAGGAATGCATGACTGTACCTGGTCACCCCAAGTACTAAAGATCTCAGAGAGCGGACAGCTTCTGCAGCTGAGAATCTTCCCTCTAATACTTGAAATATACCTGAACACCTACTGAAAAAAACAGGTAAAGGGCTACAGGAATAGAAAAAAGAACATTCAAAGAATTGCTGGCCTGCCTTCCTAACTTTGGAATCTGTAAAGAGCCAACAATAAAATAATAACTTAAATAACCTGCCAGTCTTCCTGAAGGGGGGCATAAACAGGCAATATTCACTTGACATGAAAAAGCTCTGTTAAACAGCTACCATTTTTTCTTGATACTAATAATAAATTACCCTTTCAAAAGAATGTTTCTTACAGGAAAAATTATAAACCTGATTGAAAGTAAATATCTGCTGGGAAGTTTTTCTAAGAACTAACTCATTATCACTTTTTAATGTTATCTCATCTCTACCCTGAATTTGTTGCTCTTCAGCTTCCATGTATAAGACATTTTTGGTATATATTTTTAAACCTTTCTCTGCTAGAGTGACGGCATATCTGTTTGGCACTTTCTACTACACTGACATTTAGGGAAAAATCTGGTCAACATCTTGTATTAGATAAACACTTCAAAACTTGGAACCTTGAATGTTTTCTCTATGAATTGCATTTTCTCTTTAATTATACTCCATTGAGCTTGCTGAGCTTCTCTGCATCTTTAACATTCATTCTAAGTTGCGGACACTGGTAATGAACACACTGCAGAGAGCAGTATTGGCACAGAGAGTTTGAACAAGAATTAAACCTTATTAGGAGCCTGGAAAATCAGGTGCCTGTGTTTAAAGTCCATCATCATTAGAAACTCAAAGACACAAAAGAACAAGAAAAGCTCTGTCCAGGTCTTTATTCCACACATAGATAGGTTATATCTTACGTTAGTAACATCCTACACCATTGAGCCAATTAACAGTATTTCCTTACATAATAACCTCTACCCAGTGACACCAGTTAATGGTGTGACCCTATCGCAGCAAAGGCTAAAATCCCAAACTGGGGGAATACAGATATCAAAGTCTTCCTACTACTTGCTCTTACTTGATCACTATCATTTCAAGGACATCATTTAGGATTACTGCTGATTAATGCCTTATTAGTTCACAGTTTAAATCACATGGCATTCAGTAATTTTAAGTTCAGATACCTTACTAGCTGTGCTTTTTATGTTTCAATCTCTGATCTTCCTGTTAGAGTTCTATAAATAAAGATGTTCAGTTGAGTTTAGATGAGCATCTGAAGATGTGCTATTAAGAATGTGTCCAACAGTGGGCCAATGAAAGAGGAAAACAATATGAAAAAAAAGTAATTTGCAAACTTCTTTGATAGGGGTTAACTATTATTTTTTTTTATTATTTTAAAGATGAGGAAGATAAGACTGTGAACTTGCAGCTTCAAGTCTCCAAGACAAGACTGTGAACTTGCACCTTCAAGTCTCCAGTTCTTTCATAGCTTCCTTCTGAGCACTTTGGTTTCTTATTAAAAGATACTTTTGCTGCCTTTTTTCTTTTTATATTGTAAGTACTCCTCTTATTTCATCCTCCTATACACTTTTTAAAGCAACATACAAATATGCTGAAGTTTCAGATTAAATTTGCTTCATCTGGGCCTAGATAATGGGATTCATAAGTATGAATCAGATGAAATAAATTTGTTTAGTCTCAAACAGAAAAAAACTGGCAGTCACGGACTTTTGTTCACTGTCCTGGTCAACTAAGTAATGTTCCTATATACAGAACCAATCTAGCACAAAGTGCTTTGAAGTCAGTTACTTACAGTACCTGAAAAGGAATACACTTATTTATGTGTATTATTTATTAAGCAGATAGGGGATGATGTGCAAGTGAAAGTAAACGATGGATCGGTGAATAAACAAGCCAGTAAAAAGACTGAGAATGTCAAATGCCCACTTTTTGTCTACAGAAAGTGCATGGACAAACATGGGAGGAATGTGAGTACTTCATTGTCCTAAACTGAATTGCTACCATTTTATTGTCATCTTTCAATCTTCTTTAAACTCTCTGGGAATCTGTAAATAGCAGTGAACCATATTCTGTTCATTCTATTTTAGAGAAAGATTGATGTATACTCTCCTGCTCTAAATACAACGCTGAGATGTCACCAACCTTTGTAGGGCCATGATTTTTAAAAGTAGTATAGAAACAGTGCTGTAATCATTCAAAATTACACTGAACTCTATAGTCCTCTATTACAGTAATTTTTCAATACAACATCCCATCCCCACTTTTAAACCACAGTTGCACTCAGAAGATCATAACAGGCCTTGGATAATAGAAATAATACTGGTTATTGTAATCCCTCTGACACGAGCTTGCCGAGCAGTAGCCAGAGTATCCTCCCATTAACTTTCCATTACACTTAGCATCATTTTGCCACTGCTGTGCTATTACTCTCAACATGTCTCACCGCAAAAAAAACAGCATCTGTAGTTTACAGGAAAGTAGCAGCTAAACATCAAGGGGAAAAGAATGCCATACTCAAATTCTCCTTCTAAACAGAAAAGGGAATGTACAGGGGCCTGAAGGAACGGACGTACCACATCAAAATAGATGACTTGAGCACTCCAATTAGGAAGACAACAGGCAAAACCTGGAACAATGAATCTTCCACGTGAAAGCCAATCCCACGACTGACCCCTTGGATTTCTATCAGCCAGTGGAGTGATGAAGTAATTCTCTAGCCAAATAAAAATATTCCCTCGAATGCAGACACTGAATGAGTTTTCTTTTTGTTTTGTTTTCATCTCCCGGTAACTGATTAAGTAAATTCTATGTGTTTTCCACTATGATAGGTTGTAATCTTTATTATCGACTCAGTTGAAAGCACTCATCAGTCGAGTGAATTAGTTCATCACTCCCTGTGTCACTTCTGCCTACTATGACACAATAAGGTCTTTTTTCTGGTGACGATCTAATGAGCAGAGCTCAGAAGTGCAGCATATATTTTTCATATTCAAATTCACTTCTTGTAACCCGAAATATTTTTGAAACAGGTGCTGGTTGACTGGCGAGTACGTTTCTTCAATGCTGTCTATATGCTATGTGTAACAATGCAGTGACAAATAGGAAAGAAACAAAGGCTAACTCTAATTTTGAGAAAAATGCCTCTTTTACCAAGATGCAAGGGACTCTGAGTTGCCTGTGACATTATGATGTTTTTAAAAATAAAAAAGAACACTGAATGAGAATGCAAGAATTTTGCTTCTCATGTATTTTCATCCCCATAAACAAGCAGTTTTCATTAAAATCCAAATGGATTGGAAGGTGATAGATGCAGCTGCTTGCTTCTTTTTCTCACATTGCTTATTCCTTCCATGTATCTTATTGATATGAAACGGTTGCATTTTTGCTGGTAATAGTAAGAAACACTACACTAGGAATACAAATTTATTTTGTAGCCTGAGAGGTCCATTCAAAACCATTTGGCTAGCATTCCTTGAAGTTCATTTCTGCAGTTCCCCTCCATGGCCACTCCAAGCTACTAGCACATTATTCAAGCACATGTCAACCTGATGCAAACATTCATGGGTTCACTGGCTTAGGGAACAATCACAATTTACACCAGCTGACAAGCAGTTGACAGAAATAGGTATACATTCATATAAATCCAAACTATGCATAAATCATATTTACAATCACAGAGAATACAAGTTGAAACTGTACTCTCGCTGAAGCAATACTCTGTGTGTATTCAGTCCATCTCACACTGATGGAAGACTCAATTATCTATTTAAAAGAGTGTTTTTAACACTCAGATTTCAGATGGACACAGTAGTACAGATACAACATATTCTGCTCTCATTTAAAAGAGACAAGTTCTTTGGGCCAAACCCATGTCCTTTTTATACAAGACTGTGAATATCACAGGCCCTACTGGAAATATGTAACAACAAATGATGAATTTTAGTTAGAAGAGACTTTAGGCAGAATGAATTCAGAAATTCTCTCTATAAAAATGAGTGTTATACTAAACGCATAAAGATACTTAATCAAATTCTTTCCCTACAGCTTGACTCAACCAGGGGAAACAGGTAAGAGAGAAGCAAATACAGATCATATATATAAGTTTTAATTTTCCCTTTCTACAACTACACAGATAAACAGTAAATTTAAAGTGTAAAGTTCTTTTGATAATATATAAGCAACTATGATGATAAACAATCATTCTGCAAATTTTAAGAAAATAATGTTTAAAACACTTCTGCAAGTTAGACTTTGAAAAATTTTGTCCAGCTGCAGTCCAGTTTACTTAAATGCATGCAAATCACATAGGTACACAGCAAGGGACTGTTCACACTAGTACTACCTATTGGTGCCTAGAGGTTGCACAGAGAAGTTGTAGAATCTCCCCCCTTGGAGACATTCCAAAACGTATCTGGATATGGTCCTGGGTAATCAGCTCTAGGTGGCCCTGCCAGACAAAATGATCTCTAGAGGTCCCTTCCAGACTCCACCATTCTGTGATTGAGTATATGTAGAGATGGCTGTATCTCCAGATATTATAGTCATTATTAAGATATTCAGTCACACAGCCACATGATCTAAGTAAATGTGGAGTAGTAACAATTTTGAGGTGTTTGGTGTTCTTTTGAGAAAAAAATCAGGATGTTTCAAAACCCTTAGGAGGTTGAAATGAAAATACATTCAAAACACTGAATGCTATCTGAAGCTAGGTGATGGGTAAAGATCAGATAAATATTTCCTGAAAGAAAGATCTCACAGGTAAGGTGCTAGAGAACTTGCTTACATTACCCACATACATTATGGCAATTCATTTCACACTTGCATGTTCTGTTTGTCAAACCTTTAGGTATACGGTCTCCCCCCGGCCCAGGTTTATGTTAGTCATTACATGATAGCAGATAGTCACTTCAGTATGCAGATAGGAAAACTAGGAGCTTAAATTAGAAATGTTAAAAACCTGGCTCATATCTAAATTCCATTGTTCAATATGATAATTTGCTTCAGTCCATTCACCTTGTATGTGCCTCCCATTCCTCTCCCACAGTAATTACCTTCACTGTTTATTGCACACGAGCCATTTCTATTACTAATCCACACTATTTTCATATGAGAGAATGGAAACAGTAGCCTCTATTGATCGATATTTCAGTAAAGTATTTAATGTGAGGCCCCAAAAGAAAATATTATCAAAGTAATATAAGGTAGACCAAGAAACAATTACAACTAGAAAGGAAAAGGAGAGTCACAGAAGAAAAAACCTGGGGTTTAGAGAAGTCTGAGAATATTTTTGGGCCTATCTTGTAAAACACCCTTACTGTTAAAGAGAATCCTTTTTAATAAAGAATGTTCTTAACAAATCTGCTGATGAAACAAGATATTAATGCAGAAAAAGCTCAGGGTATCATACAAAAGAACTATATATCCTTGAGGACTCAATGTCACACAGACAGAATGAAGTTCAGCAGTGCAAGAAAGGCAAGTCTAGAGAATTGGAAACTATTAACAGCAGCATCTGCTAAAGTTGAAAGATCATGAAATAGAAGATATGAAAGAATAAAATGTTTGGCACTACATGATTAGGAAAGAGATGACCAAACGCGATGCCAGGACACATCAGTCAGTGAGACTTGACTTGAAGCTCAGTAGTGTTATTCAAACTCTAATCCTCTGTACAATTCATCATATGTATTCAAGGAATAGCACCGCAAAACGAAAGTAGATTCAGAGATGAGTTCTCTGAATGATCAAGAAAATGGATTCTTAGCATGAGCAAAGATGACCAGACTCTTATTTTTATCCTAGGAAAACCAAAGTCATGTGAAAGTCAAAGATTTACTCTGAAGGCAATGATTCCCACAGCTCAAACTCAAAGCACATCCGGGTTTCAGAGAGCAGCAGCTCAGGAGACACCTTTTTACACTTTGATTCTTGTAATAAAAATTTTCTGTCTTTGCTTATGAGAGTGAAAAGTAATTGCCTTTGAGGTACCTGCTTGCAGATACGGCATATATACCTGCAGAGAGCTTCGTTAGTTGTTTACATCAGCTGGCAAATGAAAGCATTTCTACAGCATATCTGTAAAGCAGGAACATAGGAGACCACGTTTTTCTTTACACTCCTTACGGTGTTGTTTTTATAACACATCAAAGATCTCTCATTACAATTACATCAGCAAAGAAGCCCATCACCATATCGGCTTATTACACCCAATTATAGAACCTGAGCTGCTTTGTTAAGGTATTCATTAACCTTTTCAGAGCTTATAATAAGAAACCTAATCAAACAGAGGTGGGTAGGGTGCATTCTGAAATGAGAACAGTTGTCATGTACAGTAAATTTTAATACACTGACTTTTCTTAAATTAGCTGTTTTTATTAAATTGAATGAGGTGAATTTCTTTTAATCAGCACTAGCTGTACAAAACAGGAATTATTCTGCACTGTAAAAATAATATATATCATCTGGAATGAGAGTTATGGACTATTTTGACTTTTATTCAAATTAAAGGTGTAGCATTTATTAAATTTATTCCTTTTAATTTTGTGCCAGGTGAGTTTGCATTCTTAAAGGAATTGCATAAGCAATTATAAATAGACCTAATTAATTTCTTTAGTATTTCATTCTTGAAGTACATAACAGGCTTAAAAATAAGTAGACTGAAATGGGAGACAGATTATGGAGCAATTTCACCGAAATAATCACTAGCTACCTTATAGTGCTACGTTAGTAAACAGCCCCTGTGAGAGCAGACTGGATATGAACTGAAGCCAACTGGTAGGGGAATATGTTGCACTGTCTGAGGTCTATAAACCTGGAAAACTCCTCCTGTGAAAGTTAGCCTGGTTAAAAAAAGTTGAAGAAAGAGAGTTGAACACTACAGCTAATTAGACCAGTCTCGTGAAAGGTGCAACATCTGGGATCTAATGAAAATTTAAATATTCGATATGAAATGAAACAATTTCAGAAGGACAAACTAAGGGAGACCTCAGATCACTTTATAGAACACTTTGTGGACTGACACTTCAGAAATAGACTTTGGATAAGGAAGGAATGATTTTGAACCCTTGTTCTGAAAGATGTCGGGGGAATTTGGGCCCACATCTGCTATTTCCAAGCAGTATATCATAACTGTCAGAAAGTATTTTGCACATGTAAATCCTCATTGTGTACCTAGCCTTTTGCTTTTATTTAGAAAGCCAGAAAATCAACACAGTTCTCTTTGATCTTCAAATATTCTGTTGCAGAGGTGAATCATTCTTTCCTAAAACACAAGAACTAAAATAGTTGAATAATTTATTTTTTTTTTTAGACATCATTACAATTCCAAGTATCTTTTCAAGAGCACCACTAGCTCCTAATCCCAAATCTCTTGCACATCTCCAGTGTGTACACATTTCTACGTGTGGGAAGATTCAACATATATATTGGGCTTAATCACAACTGACAAAGTGTATATTTCAGCCATAGTACAGCTGATCCTTTCACAAAGATTTTCTGTTCTGTCTGGATTTTGCCTGTTCCTTTTTTACTTAGCAATTTATGTAACTCATGCAATTAAATTTTTTTTTTGGTGGGGAGGTTATTGATGTCAACAATACAGAATTTGTTTGATGTTCATACATTGTTCTCAGTGCTATTTGGAATTTGCAAGGTGACATTTAGAAACCTTATTTTCTGCTGTGCAGTATCGAACTGGTTTGAAAATAATTACAATTGTACATAACACACTTAATCAGATGACAATTTTTAAGCACTGCTAACACTCATTTAAACTTGTGCACTGTCTCTCTACTTTTTGAAGCTCATTGGTGCCCTGTCAGCAAGACTCACTCTAAAGATGCAATTGTTTAGATTATGATGGCAATTGATAAAAAAAAAAAAAAAAATCACAATTAGTGCTGTGCTTCCCCTATTGTCTAGATAGAAAGCAGTAAACGGAGAGCTTTATGAAATACATAACATTTACTTGACATAAGTTTGGCTAGTTGGTTTCTACCTCCTCTTATATCAAATCCTTATAACCTGTCTCAATGATAACAGCCAGTTAATCATCACTAATTATTCAAGGGATTATTTCACATGCATAATTACAGTTTTTGGTTCACCAATTCCCTGTAAAATATTGGCCTATAAAAGCTTCTGTTAACCTGACCTTGCTGTAAAATACGTTATTAAATGACCAAAGCTATTAGTGAAGAGAACTAAAGGCCAATGTGTGAAGGACAGTAGCAACTACCTCCACATTTAAATATCTGTTACTAGATGAAAGTGTATGTGAAGTCAAGGTCAATTAACTGATTACATCCTGATTCTTACCTGCAATTTTCTTGGGTAGCAGCAATTTTGTAGTTGAATGAACATGAATTAAATTGTAGAATTTCATTCAAAACAAAAGATTTGTTGAAACAAGAAATAAATTTTAAATTGTATCTGCATGATGTCATTCCAAGTGCTGAAGTTAACAGAAGAGTCTGAATTAAGACTATTGAAAAAAAACACAACAGATACAGGCAGCTGTTTAAAAGTTAGGAAGTGAAATTGAGCAATAGAAAGTACAGGAAAATATCACTGTCCTAACTTGAAATATAACATACAACTATTAAATACTGATTCTGTAAAGCTATCTCTTCCGTAAAAATCTCTGTTCTATTTTGGGTGCTTCTGGAAGATAAATATGCACAGGCTAAGCTAAGACCTGAAGATGGGATCACAGAAGCGATCACATCGTGATGTCAGAATTTCTTGGATTTAAAATCTATTCTCTGGACTTCATAAAAGTCCAGCTGTGGCCAGACTTCAAAAGTCTTTAAAAAGAAAAGAGTTTTCTGGGCTTTTCAGAGGATATGTAATTTACATTGGTGCAGAAAAGTACACATCTCCTGGAAAGAACCACATACCTGAACAAAAGTCGCTACCTGGATGAGTAAAATAAACCTTTTCACAATGAAGTTGACCTGATAGTTGAACTGGGAGTTCACAAAATTTGTGAAACATCTGTCGTTGGAGTTATTCAAAACAAATATACAAAGTTCTGAGCAAACACAGCAAACTGACTATACCCTGCTTTGAGTACAAGTTAGAACC
Organism: Actenoides lindsayi; assembly: GCA_025331215.1. NCBI lineage: Eukaryota > Metazoa > Chordata > Aves > Coraciiformes > Alcedinidae > Actenoides > Actenoides lindsayi. Next base: position 73,443 of record WTSP01015305.1, on the reverse strand, counting down.
TGAGATACCAAGGATTCTTTCCCAGTTAAGTGATTCTGTATTTCCAAGCGTCTGGGAGTCTCCTGGGGACTGGTACAAATCATTGCACTATTTTAATAATCTCCTGTAAACAGGTAGATCTTTCTGCCCTAAAGGCTTTTCTGCTGGTAATTCACTAGCATACAATTCTTGCATTAATAAAATTTTTGCTCACAGTGAAGTTCCAGCAGTGCTACTAAGCCGGTAAAAAGTATGTATTAACTGTTTTGTAAACTTGGCTCCTAAAATATAGCAACATTTGTTAATAATAGTCTCCAAAACTTACAGCAGATGCTCACTTCATTTGTTTTTAACAACGCAGTTTTTATTCCTCTGCAATCAAGAATACTTAAAAAGAGCTGTCCTGGATCAGTGCAAGGGTACAAGACCCTGGGAAAGCTTACCATGACATTTCTACCAGCAAGCCCTCCCAACACAATTCACTACTTGCAGTTCTGGCTTTGGCATTGTGTTAGTGTTTATTAGGATTCCGATTTTTATCTAGATCTAAGCATTGTTGGAGATTAGAAAAATGAATTGAAGGAAAGAAAAATGGGAAGGGTATGAAAAAGAAAACATCTGAAGTGTAAGACTAATGCATAACCCCAAAAAAGAATCAAACCAGTATAAAAGATAATCTCAGCAAGCGGTAAGAAAAAAAATTGTTTACATTGCTATGGTTTGTAATCATTTTGATTTTACATGCGGTTCTGTTACTTCAAACATAGAGCCTCTGGGCAAAGAAAAAGCAGTCCTCAAAGCATCCTTTTCTTCCCTTGTTCTCCCAACAAACTCTTTTGACTACATCAACAAACTCTTTTGACTACATCCTCCACTGAACAAATGTTCTGCAGTGTTCAACAGCATCAAAAAGAAAATGAAAGACAAAGGTGAAATCCTTTCCTTTCATTGCAGTTGAGCTGCAGCTTTGCTTGTGGAAGTTGTCAATTTTCTTCCATCTCTCCGCGCTGTCTGCCTACTGCTGACCTATCACTCTCTCACATCCAAAAGCTGCGTTGCCAGTCCCTGGGGTTTTACAGCACTCCTCACCATCTTGCTCTCTTCTATGAAACAGAGAAAGACTAAAAATCCACAATGAGCTCATGTGTAGAAGGGAAACAGTTCAGTGTTGTCTTGATTCTTCTTACATGAAATACTGCTATTTTTTGACTCAAATGGTTGAAAAATTGAAAGGAGAAATATTTTACATATATCAAGTTGTTTCTTAAAGAAATGTCTCGTATTGAATTAAAAAATGCTAAATAGTGCAAAACCTACCAGATGACAGCTCAAGGGACAAGAAATGGTTATAAAACCATCAAGGTTTTGGGCTGGGGCTTTGTTCGTGTTTATTTTGTTGGGGTTTTTTAACTTACAGTAGAAAAGCAGTATACACCTGGAGAGACTTATGGATGATCTTTACAGGAGAAAAGTCATAAGAAAGTTACAGTCTACAGTTTTCATATTAATCATGATGTTTAGTGGACAAAAACTGCCCCGAGTGGTGGCACATGGACAATTTAAAGGACTGTATTTGAATTAAATTTTGAAATTCATATCAGCAACAATGCACTGACTCGGTCCTGGAAGAATTCTTACACAGCTGGATAATCCAAGTTGAATTTGGCGACTGTTCCAAAAATTAGTTCTGCATTCACAAGGTAATTCCGAGTTAAAAACGTCTCATAAAAAAACCTACATAATGAGTTAGTTCCGTATATCCAATCAATATTCATCTGTTCAGCTCAAATCTCTAACACAAAAGTTCTCAGCGTCACAAATGCTCTCCCACCAGCAAGGCCGTGTCTTGTACAATGAATGCACTCCAGGAGAACAAGAAGCTTATAAAAAAATCTCCTCCCCTCCCACCAAATAAAAAGCTAAATTCTTTGCGGTAAATTATTTGGTTCAGCTTGCCCAGCCATACTTCTCTGAATACATCAGAGAAAATTTAGTTCAGCCAATAACTTATGTAAACCACAGGCTGCTAAGGCAGTACTGCAAGAGGCGAGCTCTCCTGGCAGAGCTATCTGGAAGGGGGTTTGTCTTCACAGATCAGGGAGTTGCAAGTCAGCAACTGTAGAGGGGGAGTCATCAGCAAAATTACTTGGTAGATGGGCTGAAGTCAGAGCTGACAGTGCACAGGGATGGTTTCTACGTTTGTGGCTAAGGAAGCCAAGAATAGCTGAAGAGAACTACTCCAGCGCTTAGAAACGAAGCAGAAAGGCCAAGGGCGCAGAACAGCGGCATAATTTGGCTGGTGTCTTCAGACGAGGATGGCTCAGCACCAGCAGGTTCGAGAGAGGCTGGGACTTTCTGCTGGCAAGTGCCTGACTATGCCGCACTGCATATGGCTGTAGGACCGGATGAGTTACTTGGCTTGCTGGCAACAGACAGCAAACACCTGTTCCAGGCAATATGCTCAAGGAATGGATTTCAAATCCCCACTTCCTGAATTCTGGTAAAGATCCCAAACACCTATCAGACCCTGCCGGGACAGAAGAATTCATCCCACGTAACAGATTACTGCTGGCTTTGCCTGGAAGCGGGGGATGGAGGGGACAATGACAACAATGGGGACGGGACGCGGGACCCCAAAGGAAGCCTGGCGTGTGTAGCTTCTCGGTTTCCCTAGTGACTTGCTACTTTACAAAGACCAAACCACAAAATTGTCAGAACAGATCTTTTTTCATCTTTTCAATTTCAGCATCATTATATTTACCTGAAAGTAAACTTTTAAGCAGACTCACTTTTAGTAGACAAACATGAAGAAAAAACAGTAACTAGTTTGATCTAGCTGCATTTCTGAAAATTGGAAGACTAAGAACAGAACCAGAATCAAAGAAAACAGAATGATTTACACAGCTCTGTCTACATGATCTGTAGTCCACAATCATTCTGCATCCACCTTTTCAGGTTCACATATACACATTTTAAGTATGCTCTCAAGCAGAATTTCACACAACTGCAGACGTGTTGGTAGATGGAGGGGACAAAAGTTAGCGTTCTGTTCTATTCCTACTCTTCCTTTTGGAGAAGATAAGAAACCCATCATCATTATCTAGGGGAATCACTTGTCCATGGGGATGGATGTGGCAGTTACTTTGTGCAGCAATATAAGATAAGAAGCTCCGTTGATTCTACCCATGGATGAATGAAGCATGTCCAAGTGCTGTCACATTAGGTGCTGCTTTTGGGAAATTAAACCAAACAATTATTTCATCATCACTTGAATTTGTTTCTCATAGGCATGTTCTAGGAAAGATGAGAATTTAGTTCTCTAGTTTTAATGAGCTAGAGATATTTTGAAAAAAGGCATACCACAATAATACAGGATAATCTTAATGCTGACAGATAGGTACGGAGCAGATGGGATAGAGTGTTCATAAGTAAATCAAGCTTTATTACTTTTTCTTTGTATTTGCTTAAAGCATATTTGTGAATTCATAAAATTAATTCCTCTGGCTAAACGCACTTTTTAATTAGCTAATGTTCAGTGATACAGAGAAATGTCATATCTGTGACAAGACTGGTATCCAATTGCTCATGTAATTCAGTATCTGCATTGTTGCTAGGGAATATGTTCACATCTCATCTGTTTTTCACCATTCTAAGATTATTCCTAATATTAATATTAAGGTTACCAAGTACTTCAGATGACAGCGGGTTTTTTTGCAGTTTAACTATTTGCAGATAAATCATACAGTAGTCTGTGACAACTAACCTTAAAACTACAATAAATGATAAAAGGAGGGCGAGCTGAATTTTAGAGTGCTCTCTAGAAATTACTCTCTCTCATTAAGTAACTACTGTTCTAATGTAAGCATCACCTAATAAGTGGTCAGATTGCACAGTGGAAGTGTTCAAGAACTGCTTCATCTACTGCTATAAGATTTTTACTTAGACTTTGGAGAGATTTTTTTTGTTTCATTCTGCAAAACGGTGGTTTGCTTTGTACTGTTAGCTTGTCTCAGCAACTTCAGAGGAGGGACTTGACGCATGCTCGTAACCAAATCTTACTAGACTAAGCATAACCTGCAGTTGTGAAATGATGAACTGGTTTTGAAAAATCTATGTACTTATCTAGAGGAATATATGAGAGCTGAGTTCCTCAGAACACTGAGCATTCTGATGAAGCTCCTCTGAAAACTTATACCAAGAACAACATGCAACGCTAGAATTTTTAGTCTGGGAAGAAAATTGTCATTCAGAGAAGTTCCCTTTAAAGAGAACAGTCAAAATGAGGACATATAAAATAAACTGGATTTTTCTTTATAAAGTTTCTTCTAATTCTTATCGTTTCACCTTTTTGCAGAAGCCACATAGATTGCAAGCAACATTTTGTATTTGAGTAACAGAAACCAAAACCTGCAGAGTTAATTTAAAACTGAAGAAGCCTCTGTGGAAGTAAATAGTTATCTCAAAAGAATTATTTCACGCAAAGGTAATAAATCTATTCAGTAAGCAAATAGAAGAAAACTAAAACAATAAATGAGCCATGAGCACACAAAGCAATAAAAATTTAGCAGAACTGCCATCTAAGGCAGCAAAACAACTAATCACGGTGCATGAGAAAAAAACCCACTGACTATTAGGAGAGTTTCAGCTGCTAATGCATGTAAAGAATGCTTAGGTTTACTACGCCCAGAGTCATTTTGCTGGCGATGCATGACAAAGATGGAATTCTGAACACTGATGTTTTCAAATACTGTTTGAGAGTTGATGCTCTATACTTTTATTTTCACAGATTGTCCTGTGTGTAACAAATGGATAAACAATTGAATATACAACTTCTACATACAGTTGGCACAAGCAGCTTAATCCACACACTGCAACAAGCCATGGAGAGCATGTTAGGAGAAGGAAGTAAATGATGAGCAGCAGTATGTTCTAGCAACAACAACAGAAAGGAAAAAGCAAGTAGTAGTACTAGTGCCATCAGTGGTAAAGTAGCAGTAAATACTGAATTCGTGCCTTGAACAACGAAGCAGCAGCAATTTTAGTCTTGCTGTAACCCAGTTGTTTCAGGCATGATAGTGCAGGCAGTACACAAAGTACCGGCAGAAGTATTTGAGGAGGGTAGAATAGAGCAGAAGATAAGCATGAGTCTTGACTGAATTACATGTTGATCATTAATGTAAATCAAGCTCCAACTTTTATTATTCTTTAAACGGACCTTTAAAATGTAATAAAATATAAAGGTGACTGAGTTTAATGCACTGAGATGATTTAGATTCCTCACCTGCTTTCTGAGAGTTACTACAAACTTACGAGATGCTTGCAACCTGAATGATGGGCTGAAAACCAAGTTAATAATGGCTGTAATAGAAATATGTCTTAGAAATACATTCCATTAGTCTGAGAATGAGAGCTTTGCCTTCTTCCACTTCACAGAAGACTCACTATATGTACTGAGAGGTTTCCTAGTGAAAATAAGATGTATTACATATTTTTGGCAATAGACCGAGGTCACTGGAAGCAAAACAATAATGTGATGACTACGTGACACAGGTGGTTTTCTTGCTAAAATCTGAACGGCAAGATTTTCTATTTTTTGCTGAAAAAGCCACTACAAGCCTCCTTATTCTACTACATGAAATAGGGCAAGACAGATACCAAACAACTGAATCTGCTTCCAGCATTCACATTTAACAAAACAAAAGAATAATTTGATAACATTAGGAAAATGCCAAATCATGAACATTTAAAGGAAAGGACTAAGAGATGATGAAAGCCTCTAAGACTCCATCTAAGAAAAAAACAACAAAATTGAAAGGTGTGTAAACCTGACAGCAAAGCATAACCAAGTAACTCAGAATAGACAAATGTGACCTGGAAATAAGGCACATATTTCAAGGGTAATTAATCTTTGGAACAAACCACCAAAGCATACCACCACCTTTTTTTCTTTCCTCTTGATATCTTCAAATCAGAACCAAATGCAGGATGATCGCAGTAACATCAGCATTAACAAAATAAAATACAAGGATACATGCATAACATACAATGGCCTGTGATGTACAGGAGGCTAAATTAGATTATCTCATGATGCTACTGTGCCTCAAACTGTGAAACTTCACTCTAAAATAGGAGAACAGTATTTTTCTGGTCTCAACAATGTTGACATGATGCACTATCTCACTTCGCAGAATTCAGTTATTTGAATTTTGCACGACACTGTCCTGTGACATATACACAGCTTCATAGTCAATGGCAACGTCACAAAAGCACCAGTACCACATTCAAGGCAGAGCTGTTCTGATCCCAGGGCTCTCATTTTCACGTGAACCAGAACCAGAAAGCAGATACACATTATTGATAGATTTGTGCTGCGAAATAAGTATTGTGCCACCTAAAAATCATGTAAATGCTTAATATTGACTGCCTCTATTCTACTGCACGTTCTGTAAGAACATCTTGCAGCTAAATTAAGCAACTGTAAAATGTTTAAATGCTTTAAAAATCTATTTGATTTTAAATTTTATTTTGTATCTCAAGGCAGCTCCTTTGCTTTCTTTGCTTTGGGCTGTAGGTTGGGGATTTTCAGTGGCGGTAGTTTAAGATTTCCTTCTGTCTGGTTTTGCAAAAATGTGTGTTAAAAATGCTCTATTGTTGCCATTGATGAAGTATCCTCTCTATTTCATTAAAAATTAAATAAAGACCCGAGGGGTTGAAGGAAAATGGATTTTTCATTTTTCTCCCTTTTGCTCTTGAGAATGATTTATGAAGTACAAGTGCATTCATAAACTAGATACTATACCCTGGAGAAAATAAACTAGATATTATTCAATTGTTAGCGGTTCATATTATAAATGGCCACCACCAATTTTACATGGTTTGTTCAAATCATTTTTAACCACATAACTCTCAAACCACGAAAAATGCCCCATTTATCATCTAGATCAAAACTTAAACTCACATGTCTCTCTTCCATAACTAAACCCCAAATTACGTTGTCATATTTTATTCCGCTCATTGGAAGTTACGAACATATTGACACAGCACGTTGTTACACAAGCTGGTCGTTTGCTCAGCTGTCAGATTTAAGAAGCAGACATCAACGTGAACCGTTAGGTAAGACTCACAGCAGGATTTCAGCCTTTGCACAGTCTGGACCTCAGCATCAGTACTAATCCACGGCTTTCAAATCCCGCCTGCATTCAGGTGGGACTCAGGTACGTGTTACCTGAGTGGAGCACTGGGGCACCAAAGAGAACTGTGTGAGTGCTCTCCATCATCAAGCTCCAGCATCGATGTGTGAGAAGCCTGTGGGGCTCTCAGAGCTGTCAGGGCTCCCTCCCTCATGGGCTGGGATGTATGCAACACTACACACAAGCAGGACTTTGGATGCTCTGTATCAAGAGCGAGCCTTCTAAAACTGGCTGTGCTACTTTCTCAGCTACAGGTACTTTTCCAGCTCTCCTCCAGAAATCTGTAACACCCACATTATTTTGAATGACCCATGAAGCATTTACCTAGCAAATGTGAAGGAAAGGATAAAGATGGATCCTTAGACTTGCCTGAACTGCATTTGTCAGCAAAATCGACCCCGGCAGAATGGCACTCTGGCTCTAAGGGAGGGAGCAGGACTAACCTACGTGATGCAAAGGCACACATGAGCTGGGGTAAAATGAACCTGCACCCTTGAAATATTCTCCAGTTCTTTGAAACACTTGAAAAAGAGACCAGTTCTCCCTTAAAATCCTTCTCACTGTATAATTTCAGAGATGATCTGCATATTAGTTAATATTTATAAGCCATCCCCAAAAGAAGCTAATAGATACTGCCACTTCATAACCATAGCAATTTAAACAGAAACTGAATAGGGCTTTTGTTGTCACTGTTGTCAAACGTGCAGCCAAGTTAACAGAAATCCTTTTTTTCTTTTTTAATGGATCTCAGTTTAATAAACAGGTGAAAATATAGTTTCAATGATTTTAGAAAAATGGTTTAAAACTTAATGAGAGTCTGTACTATCTTCCAGTGCTTGACTTCTCCTGTCTTGCCATTTCAGCTAATACTACTGACAGATAGCAGCTACACATGTATTTAAAGTTCAATAAATAGCCACTGGCAGTAGCATTGCAAGGAACTGAATGTAAACACAACCTCTGCAGCTCTTCTTTTTCACTCCTTCCTCAATGCAGAGCTACAGCTACTGCAGCAAAGCTTTCAAACAGTTCACGTTTATTGCAGCTATGTTGGAGAACAAAACTACCCTACACTAGTCTTATGTAAGAGCATCTCCGAAGTTTAATTAATGATGAGGCAAAGAGTGCATTAAGCACTCAGTTTTTAGGAGACAAAGTGATTCAAGTCCCCTCCTGTAATCACCTGCTAGCTCCAGGAGCACGTGCAAGGAGCACAGAAGGGAGGAATGATGAGATTCAAGAAAGCTGCCTAACCTCAGGTTAGAGGTACTCCCAGCTTCGTAACACTGGGGTTTCACTGAGCTCAAGAAAGGTGACACCTCTTAGTAACTGTTGTTCAGTCTTCTTGTTTTGTAAACTCTGAAAGCTGTGGCACATGTGAGAAGTGGACATTTACTTAACGTAAAGGTCTGAGGATAGCTACTCTGTCACCCCGGGAGGCAGTTCAAATGCAATACAATTAGCTGTCTCGAGAAGTCATGTTCCAGACGGGAACAGAAACACCAGCAAGAGCCTCTCTTCTCCTATTAACAAGACAAGTCCACCGAGAACCAATCAACCCTGCCACTGCAGAGCCTGGGAGAGGATTGTTCTGCACTAATAGACTGGAAGAAAGTAAATAATGACTTTTTAGTATTCTGAAAGCTCTCTCTAAATCACAGAAGGCTCTAATAGCATAGTTACACATTTAAAAGTAATATTCACGTTTCAGTAACATGAAATGCTGGGAATGATTCATAGAGTAGGTTTCGAAGCCATCCCATCCCCCACCACATCACAAAACAGCAAGAAGCTCTTACAGAAAATGCTTTTTGCTTTACAAACATGACAGCTTTTGTTTAGTGCCTCACCAGTTGGCCTTTAAACAATTACTGAAGTAGCATTTTTAAACTGAGCACTAAATTCAACTAAGTATGTTAAGAAGGGCAATGAATTTGGGAAGGATGCAAATCACACATCATGTGTGCTTGTATTCCTTCCTCAGCAGAAGCCTGGACCAACCCTAGGGGAAATGGAAGTAGGTGTTTGCACGTGGATGAAGCAAGGATGTACCTCTGCAATGTCTGTCTTGTTTAAACCTCAAGAGCATCGAACTTGAGTGCTGGTTTGTCGCAGCTCATTCTGCTGAACTTCTGTGGCATGCCAGCCATAGAAAAAAGGCACACACATTTTACAAGGAAGACTGAAAGAAAACATATTCAAGTTCCAGGAATGTGTGCGAAGTGTTGTGCATATGACAACATAGAATAACCTTGTCTTATTTGTAAGCAGAAATCCGGTAGAGTTCCAGGAATTAAAACTGAGCCCAAGAACACATTTCCAGTAGGCCAGGGGATTGTTTTGAACAGGGTATACAAGACAAAAAGACTAAGGCTGCTGCACTACAACAAAAGGACAAAGCAATACTTTAGAACTAGCTACAAACTTGTGACCAAGTGCAGTGGATTCTTAAGGCAACAGAGAAGCGTGTGCAGGTGGAACGGCTGCACACGGACACTAAGGTACAACACTAGCCAGTTTCAAAAGCAGTATTTGTTGTGGAAATTGTTTGTAAATACTTTAGAGCAACAGCTGTATGTACTCCAGTGTCCACACAGAACATCTAATAACCATACCACGTGTAAGTGCTGCCTCATGTGTTTTTCCTCCAAGTGGGATCACATTGTTCTCACATCAGAAATCTTGTCTAGAGTTGGTTTTCTAAAGTAAGCAGAAAGATGGGCAATTCATCATACCACATGAAACAATGATGCTTATCAAGACTAGTATATTTGGACTAACTGCAACAATGCCTTCCTTCGGAAAAGATTGAATTATTCTAAACAGACTGCCTTTTCTTTCAGCCTACACTTGACTTCTCCCTCCAGTTTAATTTTTCCAGCAGCTCTCCACAGAGCTACTTTTTTCTTCTGCAGGGCAGCATCTTTGACAAGCGTTTCTGAAATGGCACAGGAGTGATCTTCAGGTATGATACTGTAGTTTAATCTTATTTATTTATATTTTTTTTTAGCTGACTAGCAAAATAGGACACTTGCATAATAAAACAACTTCTTTGCAATTCCAGAAAGGCTTCATCATCGATGAAGAAACAGACTTCTTGGGAAAGAGCTACTTGCTTCAGTGAATAGCAACAGCAGTACAGCAACAAAAATGGGAAGAGGGTCTGCCCCTTAAATCATCTAATCATTTATGGTACCTACAGCTATGAGCTACAGATGCTTTTTTTTAATCCTGTCCAACCCAACTGGCCTATGCTTACTCTACATAAAAGTGTATTAATGTCAGATTATTTCACCAAAGTGTTAGACTAACACTGAGTTGAAAAAAGTAACAATACAAATGCAATGATCTGGAAAAGACAGCTTTCCTGAGATTTTCACACTTACAGCATGACATTCCAGTAGGGAGACAGAGAACACAGTAACTGCACAGTCACAGCTCGTACACTCCTTTCTGCATCCTCCTCTCCTCCCATCAGACTCACACTACATTTTATTGGCATTAGACTGGTACTCCTTAAAAGCTGTTTTTCAGACTGGATTCTGCTGGCAGTACAACTACTACACTGTCCAGATTTATATAAGCCAAACTAGACAAAAATGAAAACAAAACAAGTACGAGAAAACCAATGAATGCCATTAGTTGCGTAACCCAAAATATAACTGCACCATGGCTATTAAAATATTCCACACCTCTTCTGGAAGAAACAGCATCTAATACATCACCGCCTGCCTCAGATATGCAGGAAGCCAACGAAGCTGCAAAGGATGCGGTGCAATTACTCAATAACTTCATGAACTTCTTTAGAAACTATACAGAGATAAATTATACAATGCAAAATACCACGTATCTCAAAATTGGTTCTGTTTTTCTCACGATGTTATTAAAAGTTTTAAATGCATTTAAAAAACAAAATAGGGATAACTCTCTTGGAATAAGTAGGGATTTGATGCCTAGGCCTTTTGTGTCATCCAGCTGAACATGTAGCATAACAAATGGGGCCAACAGGAAAGGGTTGGCTGCATCTGCTGACATCCATTGCTCTTCTCCTCAAATCAAGGAAATCCCTACAGGAGGAAAAGTTTGATCTTCACTAAGAATGTCTTCATTAAAAACTAGATGAGTCAGGAGCTACTGGAGCATTTGTAGCCATTCCTGCCCGGTTAGTGTAGCATCTAACCCACATTAGCACCCTTCTAATTAGTTCAGCTTCGTAGCTCATCTGCAAAGTTTTGTTCCTCAGGTTCCCTCAGAACCTAATTAGGGCTGTCATCCCTCTGCTAACCAACGCTAATCACCCACTAACAAGGCGGTTACTTGGGGCAGGTGCTGGGATCTCTGCTGTGGATGGTGCAGGATTCACTCAAGCTTTCCAAGCTGAGATGAGAGGTGGGCAGCCCCACAGCTAGCAGGGGAGTCTCTGGAGGGACAAAGTGCTTTTGTGAGCCTTCCACGGCTCGGTATCACAGCCGTTTCCTAAATAGTAGTTACATAGCATAATGATCCATGCTGTGCCAAAATGAAATGTACACTCAAATACTTCATTTGATCTTCTTTCTTTTCTAAACATAGTATAAAAACAGTAGCTACGGGATACAATGAGCCAGTATGCCCTAACAGAGTAGCCTCAGATTATTAAGAAATGATATCGTAGAAGTATCAAGAATTATCACAGCACTAAATCATCACATTCAAAACATCACAACAGCACTAGTTGTTACCTCCTAAGAAACAGCTTCAAATCATTGTGAATGGATGAAGCAGTGAGTGTTCAGTGTTGTTTTGGGGAGAAGAGAACCCTCAGCATCAGCATAACGTGTCCCGCACACGGCATCTCCAGCTGCTCTCCTCGCACCTCGACTGCAACACAAAAGCAATGAGGTAGGAGAAGTGCAGTGAGAGCAGGGCACACAGTGCCTGCCACCCTCGGGAAGAGGGTGGGTGCCTTGGAAGTGGCTGCTCATTTGGAAATGAGCTGTCGCACCGTGAGAAAGCTAAGGGGAGATAGCGCTGTTCATGCAATGTGCCCCAAAACGCGGCACAACAGAGCGCTGGTGATGCAATATCCAGTGAGAGGGGACAAGTTCCTCTTCTTGACTATATATATCAAGTCTCAGGGCTTGATCAGACCCTAAACCTCTGTATAAGCAGATAGGTATTAGAAGACATGAGAATGCGTTTCCCATGTTTTCAAGAGAAATGCACATATCCAGAACAAAAGCATCTGAATGATTTGAGAATACAATCATTTTATTAATACTCTTCTGTTTGCAGTATTTTGATATATTTGTAAGTTCTAGTTTTAAAGCACAGGACACAAAATCCAGTGACCAAGGAGACCCACCATGTATTTTCTTAAGTACTACGGGGTAAATGTACATGAGCCTGAAAACCATACAGCTGATCTCTTTCACGACAGCTTATTATCCAACAAGTTCAGATCAAGATTCAATGGAGCACATGACTGAGTAAGGAGGATTAGATGGCTCTGAGGAACACTCCAAAGGGTAGGAGCACAAAATGGTAAAAAACCAGTCAGTACAGGAACATGGAATAGTATGGGAAAAGAGGCAAAGCGAAAAGGTGAAAATATAATTGGGGAAAACATGCAAAGGGTAAGCAAGGTAGACTAAATGAGATAAAGACAAATTATATCAGGACTTCAGAAGATGCATAGACTGCTCCGATTAGATGTTGGATGCAGTAAAATTCAGGGATGGTGCAGAATTGCTTCAAGAGGAGAAACTAATAACAGTTGGAGTTGTGGGAATGGAAGATTTCTCGTTAGATCTCTACAAAACAATTACCAAGGAAGCTGAAGGATAGGAGAAGAATAAATACAGAATTTAACTGTATTATAGAATGAAAACTGTAAGGCTCAGGTAAAAAAGGATGGGGGGGGGGGGAAGGGTAATAGGTGAAGTCTGGAGAAGAAAAGTGCAGCCACCTGTGGAAGTCAAGAAACAAGTAATTGAAAAATTCAGAGAATTCCTGAGCAGAAGGCCACATATTTACTTTCTTTTCATTGGTTTTTTTCTTTCTTTTGGCTTGATTTTAAAGTAGCCTATCTGAATGGTCTGCAATTGTTAGAGAATAAGCATTACTTGCATGAAATGACCGATTCATTTTTAGAGTATTTCTCAGAAGTTTTTTTTCTATTATCTAGACAATTATCTTCCTACATTAAAAATATCACTAACTGACTGTATGTTACATCTCCTGTGTCTATTTTTCCAGGCAGAAGCTGTAACTTTTCTGCACAGAAACAATACGACGTCGATAAAGGCTTTATCTACACACAGCCTTCCTCTCCCTCCTCTGTTTCATTCGTGAGAGTGAGAATTTTTATGCTGTACTCTGCAAATACACACAGTTTTGTACAAAATTGATACTTTAGCCTTTTCAGCATTCTCTTTAGGATACACAAGACTAGTGTCTCTGCAGATACATTATTAAATGATTGATTCTGCAAGAGCATTCCTCTGTACTTTGAAACATTTTAATGATACAAAAAGAAATTGAGTTTAGAACTTTCCATCCTTTTTCTCTCTTTTTGCTCTGAGGGGAACATGCAATTCTTTTTTTTTTTTCTCTCTCAAAAGAGGCGGGGGGGGGGGAAGCAATCACACTTGAACCATTAGTGTTCTCACTGAAATTGCAAAGCATCATACTAAATGTACCAGCATCCCTTTGACAGACACATAAGAGCACCTACTCACTAGTGTAATGGAAAAAGTTAGTGATTATATATACTGAAGTGATTGAGCCAACAACGACTCTAATGGAGGGAAAAAACCTTGATTAATAACAAGTGCCACTAAAAGTACAGATTGTTTTATGAGGAATGAATCACAAAGAAAGTAGCGATACAGTATGTCCTTGTCCCTTGGCTGAGAATTGGTAAGAGAAAGCATAAAAAGACAAATGCCTGAAGATCACTAACATAGAAAGATTTTAAAATAAATTTCACCCTCGTCTCCTCCAACTGGCAGTGTGCAGATGTATCGGGATAGGTATCACATGGTTACATGTCCTGCTGTCCTGGTTTGTACTGAACGCATGTGAGACTAAGGAGGATGCAGGATGCTTTACCACAAAGCACTGCTTTTGTACACCAGGTTAGCATATCATTTCTATACATTAAATACTGTGCATTTACTCCTAAACACTGAAATGTACACACAAATATCTGTGAAGAATGGCAATCCGGTTAACACACAGGGCTGGAAAACCTTTTCATCATTAAAGAAGGCAAAGCTCCAAGGTAGGGATACAAGGCGTGGTTTAGTCTAATGCCAAACATCTGCATGCAAGCAACGTTCCGTAGCCAAGAGAACAAATCAATGTCTAAATGAATCATTTACCATGATTCCATAATAATCTTTCTACTTTTACTTAGACAAACGTCTTTATTTTTCTCAAAGAGAAAATGTATTGGCTTTAAAAACAATCATAAACCACAGACATCTCTCAGCTGTACTGGTAATCCCATGATCCTGCTAGAAGTGGTGTGCCAGGTAAAGTTCTACAACTGTCCCCAACAGGAAATCCCATACAACTGATCAAACTCTACACAGTTATCAGCAGAAGACCGTTAGGGATCCTGCTGTAAATCAACCTGCTTGTTATTTATAGCAAATACTAGCAAACACAACCCAAGATATATCTTCATTCCAAAAGAAAGGAAAAAGGCCAAAAGGAAACCCTTAGATATTTTCTCTCTGCTTCTGTTTCTTACCTCAAAACTTATTTTGAGGTGAGATCTGAATCAGAAACGATCATTTTGGAGAAAATACTGTTTTATGAAGTATGTAGATCAGCCTGGTAAAAATATATTTTAGAAGGCACCGGATCTCATTTCAAAATTATTTTGCTATTTTACCATGAAATGTTTGACAGACACTCTATAGCCAGAATTCACAACTACCCACAGGAGACTGAAACAGCACAAACCCCTAAGTCACCACACTTGTGTGAATGCAGGGGATTAATATGTCTCCTGTCTCACCTAGCTCCAAGGAGAACCAGCATCTGCAGCCACCACCAACAGCAGTACCCCCAGTTTCCATTGGTCGGGGCCTTTAATATAGGGTCTGAAGAGTGGCTTTAGAGAGGCAACAGGAAGCCCATGAGCATCCAGCAGCTTCAAACTGACAATGCTAAACATCAGAACACAAATCTCAACCATACATTCCCATGCACTTATCCACGATGGCACCAACGTAAGCACTGCTGAGATACAGCTCTTGGTCCATCTCCCATTTGTGTTTGAGCACTTTTTGGTGCATGCAGTGCACTGCCTCTCTCACTTCAAAATATATTCACAACAGATGTTTCCCAACTAGTTTCTCCAAGAAGTTATGGAGCAGACAAGCTGCACACACATAGTAGAAACTGCGACAGTCACCAGTAACTCTGGCATTGCCAGCAGCAGACTGTAATGGAAAATCACCTATGCTGCTGCAGTGTGCAGTTCTAGATATGGGCTTAACCCATTCCATTGCTTCTATTTTTATCAATTTTTTTTCTTGTTAGAGTGCTTAAATGAAATCATCATAGCCAGAAGGGCTTATTTGGTGGACATTTGTTTCTAATCTTCTTGGGGGAAGGAACAGCTCTGCTTTCTTAAAAACTACAATCCTAGCCTCTTTAGCAATAACACTAACCAGATACTGGCTTTTTTCCTGAAAACTTCAAGATGAGTTGCTCTACAACAAACTGTTTCAGACACAATGTCAGAGTATTGCAGCTTGAGAAACCTATTTGGTGAAAACAAGAACAAATCTGAATGCAGATAAATAAACCATTAGGACCGCCCTGATAATACTTACAGTTAGAAAGTCACCATTTGCAAACCAACACCTAAGCACTACTTGTAGGGACAATGCTAATTTATATATTAATAAAAGAAACAGATGAAGTTAATGATGGAATATTTAAGAATTGGGTAAACAGACTGCAAATGGTACTTTTCTGATGTGATAGGCTTTGTGTCTGCAGAGCGCTTGAATGTTCTGGCTCTGAATCAGCAGAACACTTAAGTAAGCATCTTAATAGGATAATTATACCAGTAAGTATAAAAGTAATTCCATTGATTTTAGTGGTGTCACTCAAATCTGAGTACACACAGACTTTTTTTTTCTGCATAGTGACCTTTAGTGTCCATCTAAATGGGAACGTATGCTTGCTTCTACATTTGTAGTTATTTCTGATCTCAAACCAAAGCTTTATATTCCACAGATATACCCATATATCATTTTGAAAACAAGGTAATAGGCTTCCTTTCACTGTTGTTTAAAACTGAGCTTCTTGCTGCTGCAAGAAGAGAGACCAATAGGCTCAACAGAATAGAAATAGGAATTGGGCAAAATCCATACTGATAATACTGTATTATTAATAAATTACCTGCTGTGAACTTTCCATGAATTATTAAAGCAAATAAATGCTATTTTAAAGTGTTATAGATACTAGATAATTTATAAACATGGGATCATTGAGTTATAATTCAATCTTTTCCCCTGATCTCCATCGGTATTTCCATTTCCAAACAGCTTTTAAAACATCCAAGCAGTATTATTTGGTATAGCTGTGCATATATGAACCTGAATGCTACTTCAAGGCAGTGCCGTCAAGCTCACCAGAGACCTGATGCACCACAGCTACCACAGAAGGAGAGCTGCTTATCCAGAATCTGCTCTTCACTGTGAAGTGGTTCTTTGCATGACACTTTCTAACAGGAGATACACACATACCCTACCACACCAACACCTGAAGTTATTCTTGTCCCTCACTCCTGGGCAGTGAAGGTGTAACTGTATTCTAAAGAAATGGGGAGGGGAAAAGACAGGCATAATGGGAAGGGGCATGTCAAGTACTCTAAAAAACTTTTACTGGGAAATAAGCTCACTTCTAGAAGGTCACTTCTGCTCTCTAACAATTGATGGCTCCCAGATGTTCTGCCATCAAGATTTCTGGGACAGAATTTCAAAGTGCTCTGAGTGAGAATGATTGTAGACATACCCTGCCTAAGGCTCATCTGGGGATGGCACAGCACTGAGCAATGGTACAGCTAAGTGTCCAGCCTGCTCACGTCCAGGTACTGCTGCTCTGGTACACGGCATGGAGACGGGCTGGAAATCCTCCATTCCTCCTCGCACAGCCAGCCTGCACATATGCAGACTCCCTGGAAAAATGCTGCGCAGAAATTGCCAATTTTATACATCCCACTGATGAAAACTATGAGCTGGGTGACTGTAGTGGGTCTGTATCTGTGTAGCTGAAGGAAAGACGTCTTCCTGACACTGGGAATGCAAGACAACAGATTTCTCCAGTGGGATTTCTGAAAGATTCAGGGAGAGCCATCTCCTGACAAAGCTAGACTTCTCCACGTTGCTGGCCCTAAACTTCTTGACACTACAAGGAACAAGCCACCCTGCTAAACCAGTTTTGATATATCCAGTATTACTATCTTGTTACGGTTTTTATATTGACAATAAAAATCTCTTTAAATGAAGTAGAATAGGCAGGGACAAGCTCTCTGTCCATAGGAATGATCTATTTTTATTCCAGCAAATGCAATTTCTCTCTTCTGCCCGCTGTGTTTCAGACGCAAATCAAAATAAACCTGAAGTAACTAAATCAAGAGCTTACACATGCTGTTTTGGTTTGTTTTCCTATAGGTTTCTTTCCATACTTGACACCTTTTTATGTTTTTATTTTTCAGCTGAATTTAAGGCATACCACAAAAGATGGTGCCACCAAGACAGCGCTGTTACCACTGTTCATGCTTTCCCACCTGCTGAAGTCCTGACCTTCAAGCACCCATTCTTTTATGTACTGAACTAGTTGGGTTAAAAAAAAAAAAATATATATATATACACACACACACACATATATTCTGACATGGCTGCAGTTATAGTTTTAAGATTTACGAGAATGTCTATCAGAGATTAGGATAAATTCAGTCTGTTTACACAGAGATTTATCTATATCTCTAGAGGCAGAACTTTAGTGTACTAAGGCACCTGAAAGCTGCGTAACAATCGGTATCCAAGAAAATCTCCAAATAATTTCTCTGGGAATAGAGGGAAGAAGAGTTGCAGTAGAGGTTGCTACAAGCAATGAGAGGAGCTCAGAATATTAATGTTTATTTTTTTCTTCTTCTTAAGTGTTAACAAAATAACATTATCAATAAAAGGTCCTGTTATGTTTAGCCTGAGGTGAAGCTGACCTTAGAAAGTAGTGTTTTAGTGATTACATGCTAGTGAGGAACAGAGTGAACGTGCTGCTGCTCGGTCCCATTGCCCCAACTCTAGAATGCAGTGAGGCTCAGACACGTGCACAAACATGATTGAGAATTCAAGCAAAAGATCTTGAACGAATCATCTTGCTGCAAACCTGTGGTGGGATTTCACCACGATAAGAGGCAACTTTGAGCCCTTGTACCTAAAATGATTTGAGTCTCTCTAGCATCTTTGATATTTCTAGCCTTGCTGCTCACTGACAGCCTAGGAAGGACTCTGCTGTGCCGATTTCCTTCTAAGCGAGGCAGCAAAGCGTTCAAGCCCAACAGTGTTCAGATGGGCTGGGAACAGCTGTCTGGTGTCACAGGCCTCCCTTGTGCCGAAAGTATCAACAGTCAAAAAGTAAAAAGAACAGGATACGATCCCTTTTGTAGAATTACATGTGAAATGTGTCAGGGAGAAGATATATACTTCATCATTTATTGTCTTTTTTGATGCTACCAAAACACATCACAGGACATACTCACACAATCCTTCTAATGCTAGTAAAAGCACATGCTACTATATTTACAGATATAGTATATAGTGATCAGCTTTATTTACTCCAAAATATGTTTTAACTGTAAAATTATGGCCTACAGGCACAAACCCAAAAGTATATTAATACTGTAAGTATCTCTGGTCTTTAGTCAGCATTGATCTTTTGAATTATTCATTTTATCTTTCCTGTTACTGATTCATTGGTTTATGGAAGATGTTGGAAGAAGTAAGAAACATCTCCACCACATATGTTTTTTTGCTAGACTAAACTCAGATAGATGATTAAGCTAAATTAATACATCAGTGATTTGTAAAATGAGTCTGTAAAGATTGTAAAATAATTTGAATAGCCTAAGAATACATTTATCTTAAAGGACAGATCTCTGGAATATTAAAAGAAACTGTCTCCATGGTGAATTGCTGAGAAATTGTATTGCTGAAATTCTGTATCAACTTTTTTTTTTTAATTTATTTTATATACATAATTAAATGACTGATGACATTTCACTGCTTGATAGTTCAAGTTACCTCTAAGAAATGTTTTAATTCTATATTTAAAAACAGTGTTTCAGTATTACAAGCAGAACCAAGGAGTACATGAGATCATGATTCAAATGGTAGGGTACATGTGCATGTGATTTATGTCACCTTTGCATCAAGCATTTTTACTGATATCAAAAAGTGACTTAGTTGCACAAAAAAATAATGTGTATTGCCTACTTTGCTATCTCAGTAACTTACACTGGCTCTAAACATACATTGGAATCACTACAAAAGATATTGCTAATGCATTTTTAGCCTGTGAAAGCTGGAATGAGGTTCCAGTAAGACAGGGTAATGAGACACAAGCATGATAATTTGCCAGGCACTTTCTGACTATGGTTTATTCAGTAGCTCCTACCCTAAGCCATCTTGGCTTATAGTAAATATAGAATAAAAGTTTTACATTCACATAAAGAACACAGTGTAAAATTAAAATTGTCAAATTGTACAAGTAAGGTAGAGGGAGGAGGAAGAAAAAGAAAACAAAAGAAAACAAAAGAAAAAGTCTGTTAAACAGAGCTAAGGCTTTGCTATTTGGTGTTTGAATAGCCAGGTATTCCTCCTTACCCATCATTCACAGTTGTTGGGTCTAGCCTTTCACCAGCGTAAAATGGATTGAATGTTGAACGTAACCATTCTAAGAAAGTTTCTATACCTAGGTAAGGTGAATACTGCTGTTAGAAAGCTGATTCATTGAACCTATTTTTCCTCTCCAGTTAGTGTCTTTGTTTCCATCTGATTCTTCAGATTCCTTCAAAATTTGGATCAAGTTAATAAAAAACCCCAGATGGACAAGAGCCCAGATGGAAGATTCAAAGCTTAGCCTCAAAAAGTGGAGAAGCTGTGACCTGTGAGCATTTGTTGAAACAAAACTTTATGGATATCCAAAGGGGTCCACAGAAATGGAGCCCAGTAAAGGAATGGCCAGTTTCCACTGTCATAGCGTAGCTATTTCCCATTTTTATCTCCATTTATAGGTTTCTAGGACTGACTGCTCACAGAGATCCAGCTTCAGGAGCTTACTGTAATGCCTCAGTAACATTTGTAAATAGCTTTCATGAAAGTGAAGTGAAAAGGACATTATTGTTGCAAAGTATCTTTCATTGATTGCCTGGAGATTCCCAGTAGTCAGTCTCCTATTTCACTATGGCAATATTAATAGAGTATATCTGATACAAGAACCAGGAGCAATGAATGTTTAAGATCCTCAAAGCAAACCATCCACTGTACGAAGGAGAAGCCTCGAGCATTTTAAACGGCACTATATCTAAAATAAAAACTGCAAAGCATGCTTCATCTTTTATAGCTTGTAAATCCAAATACATCTTGAAAATATGAATACCCCAAAGATGCATTATACAAATTATCCAGGAAACCACATTTCATCTTGAAGGCCTGTAATCCTATCAAGACTTGGCAATGGCTAGGAGCCATGTGTTGACATATATTGCATCTGCTTAAGGACTTCACTGCAGAACCCTTCCTCTGATTGCACAAGCTAACAGGAACTTATAAAATAGCAACGTAAGACGTGGTTTATGAGAGTGATGTCTAATCACATACCTAGTACACTTAATAACACAGATAAATCAAATTCTTTCATCCATAGCATACGGTTTGTTACTGTTCAATAAGAACAATAAGCTGTCCCATAAGCAAAACAGATGTTTTCCTACATTTACAGTTGAAACTGCAAATGTAATAAACCATGAAGCACAATGCCTGCCAACTGCAGGCATGATAATGCTTTTGGGTTTTAAACACAAAAGCTATAACCTGAAAGTGAATGTTCCTACTGCTGCAAAATTGAGCTCCTGGTTTTGATACCAAATAGCAGCATCTGACAAAGAAACAGGATATATGTGCCACGAGGAAGAGGGAGATGTGTTCAGACCACACAAGGACAAAGACACACTGATTTTCTGAGCAGACCCCTGGGACAATTCTCAGCACTCACAGATTTTACGTGTGGATTGTCCCGTGTTTAGAAGGTGCAGGTTCTGACTGAAACACCTCTCCAAATTTGGCTCATTAATCACGTCTCTGTTGTAGAATCTTTTAAAGAAGCTTACAAAGTGGCCCTCTCTTAGGGCATTTTAAATGCCTACAAACCCATGTATTTGCACTAGAACATCAGGAACAAAATTTTCTTTCAAAACTCTGTTGATGTCAGTCATTAGGCTAAAATTGCCCTGATGTCAGCTAACAGGTTAAATATTATTTGGGGATACAGACACAGACATCTCACTCATATTTACACACTACTGTAATCATACAAGCCTTGTTTTCATTCAAAACAACAAAACTTTGACCATTTTCAGTATCAGTAGGGGTCCCAATTAAACTGCATACGCAGTTAGCAAATTACTCATTTAAGGCACCAATTCAGTCTAAGATTATTTTTTTTATGTCATCCACTCTCATCGGGATAAGGTAATTATGCTTATAAGCAGCTAATAATTTCTAGGATTATCTGTTTTAAAGTTGTTAATGTACCTCACTAACAGGATTCTGAAAAAGCGGGAAGGTTTTGAAGGTGGAAAAGTTAATTTTTTAAATGAGAAAATATCAGAGAATCTTTAAGGCATTAAATATGAGATATCTATCTATTGCAAGAAGAGCTTTGAAATGCAATTATAAGGCACTGAAAGAAAGTTGAAGAACTACAGAAATATCAAACACGCTTTTTTCAAATCCTATTACGAGTAGTTAATTTAAAGTTTAATTAAATTTTTCTGAAGATGGACCCTGTCGGTTACTAATTCTATGTAAGCACCTCATCTTGCTTCCATTCACAATGCTAGGAAGTAAATTTTATTAAATTATACAAACATATTTTGTTTCATCATCTTTTCCTGTCTCAGAGAGCAACACAATGGGATCTGTACTGTAGCTGCTCAACAAATGGTTTATTCAGTCAAATTCTGTAGGACCAAATGTCAGTCAAAATGGTTTCCTGCAAATGTCCCCAGCTTTTAGCAGAAATGATGCCCTAGATGGGCAATATAGAAGACAATGATGCTGTAAGACACAGTTATAATAAGACTATATTCAAGACCCATGAAGTTATTTGGCAAGCCTCAGGAATTTACAAGGCATATCCAACAGTCTACATATGCAAGGGTAAATTTTGATAGCAATTGTAGAAAACGTTTTAGGAAAGCTTTTAACAGTCAGTTATGTATATTAGTAGCTCTAGATCTGGAGGTACAACTCTCCCTCAGCTTTAAAAACAACCTTACTAAAGCTGGTTTTACTTACTGCTGACAACTGCCACCAGCTATTTTCTGTATGGTCCATGGCTATCCATGGTCTGATGGCGCCACATTCAACATTTCCTCCCAGCTACTTAATGACCCCTTTTATACTTAATGACCCCTTTTATACAGCTAGAAAAGCAAAATTATAACTAGTATTCTTGAGAGAGACTCTAGGCATGATGTATACTTCACAGTCCCAAACATGATATTTCATGTTGAAAATGTGAAAAGCCAACAAGCTTTCTAGCCTGCTGGTTTGCTCATGAGGGGGTTGAGGTGAAAGGATATTCAGGAGCCTCTGAGCCTGGTCTGCACTAGCTAATATGTTTGAACCTGACCCTTGGCAGAAATCTGAGAACGCTTTTCTGCGATGAGTTAACAGGAAAAATATGAACTGAGATCCCAGTATTCCCTCTTGGTGAACATCAGCAGGGACCACAGAGGTGGCCACTGCAGGCTATACTTTTCCAACTCAAAAAAGGCTCAACTTTTTCAGACCGTATCTACCTTACATCCTTATCCCATCAAAGCTAAATCACTGCACTACTGTTCTCTGTCACCTCTAGTTATGCCTACCTTGTATATCACTGCAATCCTAAGTGACATAGTGAAAGTCAGTTCCAGGTATTTTAGAAAGATCCATGGTTATCAATAACAAAGGGCAGCATAGATCTAAGTGCTGAAACAGGTTAAGTCTCTTAACACAGTACCCGATTTTGCATTATGCTTATTTGGAAAACATAAATCCAGACTGCCCCAAACCTGAATTTTAAATAATGTCAGAAGTGTTAATTATACTCCGAAGTTCAGCATCAAGATATCAAACACTCTTCCAGAGGACTCCATAGTACAGAGAGGTGCATTTAGCAATTCCAGAGCTCCCACTCCTATCAGTCACCTGTATCCCGGGGCTACATCAACGGTAAATCTCAAACACAAACATCCAAACCCTTGGTGTATGCAAGAACTATTGGTACTTACAGATTCCTCAGAATTAAGATGCCTAACATGAACACATTTAGTGCCCAACAAATAATTTTTTAATGTCATTGATCCTGGATATTTTTTTCAAGCTACTTTCTGTTCCTTTGACAGATGTGCTATGCTGCATTTCATTACTTTCTCTCCTTACCTCGTTCTTCTTTTGTTTTAGATAAGTGATGAGGCTTTCGGAAAAGATTAAGCACTGGCAGGCAAAGCAATGGCCCAAACACGGTTTTAATTGGAACCTCAAATCCTGTGGAAAAAATACGAAATTAAACCATTAATAATTTAGTTTTACTAGCAGACAGAGTGAGTTCATGTGTCCTGTTCTAGGCAGCTTTTACCATACTTCTCCATATTTGATTTCAACAGGTATACAATCTGTTAGTCAAATCATCCGAAATGAAATGATTACCACAAGACTTCAGTGAGGTACACAGAGCTGCCAAGAAGTGCTGATGTGAGTAGTTCTCAGCTAGAGAGGCAGTTCACTGATTACTAGTAATAAAGTCAGAATTTACTTGATTAAGCCTTAAGTCCAGAACTGCTCTCTTCTGTAACATCTGAAAATCATCCCATTGCTGTATAACGTTCACAGTATCATTTCCTTATGCTGCTACAATCTGCTCTGTGCCCCGGGAACGCTTGACAGAGTACACCCATTATACAGCAATACGACTCTATATGCAACTGAGACATAATGCTAAACAAGTCAAGCTTCAAGATAAAAGATAGCGAAAGAAATTTCATTTCTCTTGAGATTGGCAAAGGCTCTAAACATAAATACCTCCATAAAAGAAAAGCATAAAACCAATTTTTTTAGAGTCAGAGGTTATGTGTCGCAGTATTGGGCAAGAGGCAGCCAAATAACCAACAAAATAAAACAACTCAGCATATAAATGATTGGCTTATTTCTGAAAATAAGGCATTCTTGCATTAGGAATTTTTATTCAGACATGCAGTATTAAAAATCCCAGACACATCAACACATATCTCTAATTTTTTTTTCCCTGAGAATTTCACTTTGTATTTTAAAAGGCCATAGGGCAAGATTCTTACAGCTAGAAGTGGTATTAATACAACTATTTCAATGGACCAGCAGTAACTTCTACAAGTAAATAATCTGAACAACAGAGCTGAAATTTTCCAAGTTCTCAAAGCTCTACTGGGGAGGAGCCTGTGTTTCATTTTCTTACTTTGCTGTTATTGTACAGCAAGTATATGTAAATTTAATTTGGGATTACAAGCAAATTTATGTACCATGACCTCAGTCACACGGGGCCACTGGAATTCAATGGACATTTAGTAGCAGGCAACCACTTATCAGTAAGTGTGTTCAATTACCTATGTTGCTGTTATTTAATGCAGCAAATATATCTAAAGCCCACATAGAAGGTGGCAATTTGAACTGCTGTAAGACTATATATTTACATAAGCTCCTTTCATAATAGTAGTTGGTACGGGTAGTGAATTTATTTTTTATTGTCTGTTAATTGAGAGCTGCAGGATGCTATGAGGGGTTTAAAGACTAAACTGATGTTTATGACGAGAATGGGAGGCGATATTTTTTATTAATATTCCTTTTATGAAGAAGGAATTTGCTGAAACGTTTCCTGGATTTATCCATCAGAAGCATTTCTTAGGATGAAGAGGGAATTTCTGGTCCAAGTGAGGATAAGGTAGTAAAGGAAAACCCAAGTCCAAGTCTCTAGTCTGCCCAGTTTGGAAGAAACCTTAAAATCTTTCCCTAAACATCATTTTTGTTCCCAAATTATACTTCTGAGCTAATCCAGATAACTGTAAGCAATCACAATTGCTCCACAGTCGGGTTATCTAGTTGATAGCTTCCTTTCAAGAATTGATTAGCTAAAGGCCCAAGAACGTGTATGTGACAGTCTGCTTGCAAAGCTGCTTGAGGTAGAAAGCAGAGGCAGTTTCTTTGCATGGCAGAGAGACGGGGCCATCAAAACGTGCAAAGACAAGATTAAACCTCTCTGCATCACACCCATCATCCCCGTTGTGTCATCCCAGAAACCAGGAGACGGGAGATGGCAGCACAGAAGAGGCTGTGCTAGAGCCAGCGCAGAGATGAGACATGGTTAATAAGCTTTGAGTTCAGGCAAGTCTGAGCACAGTCACTCAGATAAGTGTCTGCATCACGCTCCCCAGCATTTCGAGTTATTCCTGCGTTATCAAGATCTTTTCCACCGCCCAGGTATGCCCACCTTCCCTCAGCCTGGGAGATAACAGAGCAGAGAGAGATTTTGTCACTTCATTAGGTGCCAAGGCAGATGATACAGGCAGTAGCTGAAGGCTGGTGTGAGTACTGGGAATAAACTTGAAC
This sequence comes from Actenoides lindsayi, assembly GCA_025331215.1. Taxonomy (NCBI): domain Eukaryota; kingdom Metazoa; phylum Chordata; class Aves; order Coraciiformes; family Alcedinidae; genus Actenoides; species Actenoides lindsayi. The sequence continues at coordinate 47,360 of WTSP01015305.1, read as the reverse complement.
TTGCACAGAGCTGGAACCAAAAGCGGAGGCAGCCTACACCGTTGGCTTCAGAGCAGAACTCCTAACATACAGACCAGGACAGACTTGTGCATTTCCAATGGACCACAGACAGGAAGCAACTGATGCTCAACACTGGCAATTCAGACGTAGGAATTTTTAGAGGTTTACAAGGCTGGTTTTCCTCCTGAAATTCAGAGATGAGCTTGAGGGGGAAACAGGCTATTTCCCCCCTGAAAACTATTTTTGGTCCAAATATCACTCTTTCACTTACTTCTCCATCAGTAAATAATTTTAAACACAACTACTGGGCTTCTCTGTGTAAGTTTCAAAAAGGTCTTGCAAACGTCAAGGTCTCCAAGCAGCACTGCTCCTTTTAGCACAAAGAAACATTTAAGTCAGTCATTCAATACACAGCCCTTCAAAGACATTACTGAAGTTTCACAGGAGGCAATTTTAGAGCCTGGTGTTCTAAATGACACCCAGATACTAAGTACCTGCCTAATTTTTAAAACGTATTTATTTGCCTATGGAGCTATAAAAATAACGTATACAAAAATAACAACAACCACAATAGCCATCATTATCGGTTTGTAGCAAAGCCTGCCAGAAAGAAAAAAGGGCAATATCTTATCCTGAGCAATAAAAGCACGACAGAGTAGCTGTTAGGCCCCCTCTGGAAATACGTGAGCCCTTGAGGCATTCTGATTTTGTGCTGTATGTGAGACAAAAGAGCAATGTGGGGGGATCCACGAGAACAACAATTGAAAAAAAAATTGAAAAAAATTAAATCGAAATTGTTGAATAGTTTGATTATAACTATACTAATTGATGCTTCAGGCATAGAAAATTCAAGTGGTGAAGTATACAGTAAAAAGAAAATATCTCAAAATGGTCTTCAAATTAATTCACATTCTCAGTACTATTATAAAGGTAACTTCGAGAGAAGGGAATGAACTCCATCTGACTAACAAACTCAACATTTACTCAGAAAGTAACTGCATTGATTGATTTACTGCCAGCATGTTCTTTACTGTTGTAGCTGTTGTTTTACAACTGCCAAAGTTTTCAGTATTTGAAAGAGGGCGACACCTCAAATTTACTATGATATTAAATTTCTTCCAAGTTTACTCTACCATGATGAATATGTGCTTGGAGTGGAACAAGAGAAAAAATGACAGCATCTCCTCCACTGCTAGTGTTTGTGTGAGAATATACTTGAAAGAAAGAGTATGTGAGAGCTTGACATGTCCTTGGGGTATGATTAAAAGCTCATGAAATAAAATAATTCAGAAAAGACAGCTCTGGCTTTAACCACCACTGGGGACAAGAGATCTTTCACTGAAGACATGTCAGTCATTCACAGGTATAGCTGAAATCATACAGAGGATGTATTTTAAAACCTGGTGATTTAGATACAATCCCCAAACGAGAGAGACCCTGTGGGTGACATAAAAATGCCACAAAGTTTCATTTTTCATAATAATAGTAAGCCAAAGCTTAAAAATGTACCCACTTCCTATTGATAACATTGAATGATAAAGAAAAGCACAATTTAGGGAAAAAAAATAAATTCCAGGAGGAGAGACAAAAATCCCATGTAGAATATGATCCTTTGGTAAAGGAGACAACTTCTCCCCTAGGCTCTTTTCTACCCAATATGCCACATCTGAGCCACATGAACTCAGATCTGTAGCAAAGGTCTGAGTTTATTCAAAGCTAATGAGATTTGTAACTTAGATTATTTTATGTTGTAAGTAATGCTACCTTTTAAGTGGGTGTATTTCATTAAAGATATTCTTTCCTAAGCTTCAGAGTCTGCTCTACTGTTGTGAATTCCCTTTATTTCCTTTCTGGCAGTGCTACAATTAACCATCTATAGTGATAAAAAGTGAAGTTTAACTTGCATTATAATGTGTATATATACACACATATAAACACGATTTGCATGAATTCTCATCTCATTCAATGTTATCTTGAACAATTTCTTTAAAAAAATGAATGAGATTGATCCAAACACAAGCCCACAGTATCTGGAATGGGAAACATGTCGTTATGTGAGCAGCAGAGGTGACGAAATCTAGTTCAGAGTCTAATTTTTTCTTTTGTGTGGATGCTTTGGCAGCCAAGTAGTTCAGGACCACAGTTAGAATTTTCCAAGTCCAAACACTGATCATGTTTCTCTCCTGCGTGCAATAGATGGTGTCTAATAAAGAGCACCCTCACACTCCAGCCTCAATGGGAGCAGACTAAAAAAGCTGCTGATAGGGGCTCAGCCACTGAACCCTTGACTGCTGACAACTAACTACTTGGAAGCCTGCTAGTCTGCAGGAAGTTAGTGTCTTTGAGACCTCTATCTCTCTGTGAAATGTGTTTCAAAATAGTTTCAAAAGTTACCAGGGGAAAAAAACCAAAAGATGTAAGGCATAAACCTTGTTTCCTTAGCAAAAAAGCCCAAACCCTATATTGCATCTTAGACTTCTTAAACTGGTCTAAATAACCCAAAACACCAAGGAGAAAACTGCATTAAAACTGCATACTATGTTAGAGTGTGCTGCGTTCTGAGAGTGAAGTCCTAAACCACTTGAAGGTAAAAGTTATTTAGATGTTGTCTTTGGCACAGTTGAAGTTTTGCTCCGGTTCTATTTGCCCAAATATTCAGAGAAGTGCAGCAGCTTTTAGACACAGAGTAACAGCAGCACCCACAATTCCAAATCATTCAAAGTCTTTTGAAAAAATTCCACCTTTTGGAGCCTCATCCCTGTTCTCAGTGAAGACAGCAAGGAGACTTTGTCTCTTTTGGCTGAGAGGTGTGATGTCCTTGTATAACAAATTCTACAATAGAATACTTGATACTATTTATTCTGAGAGATATTTACTGTTTCTCTAAGCCAACTTCTAGCTTGCTTTTAGCAGCTGCTAGACTTTTTGTTGTTGAATTGTTTAAATAAATGCAAAAGAAAACAGAGGATTTGTCACAGGCTTCCTTTTGTATGTTTGTATCGTTTGAAAGTAGCCACAACAGTGCTTTCGTATTAACAACAAGCTCATTAGTTACAGACTGAAGTGATTAGGAGATAAAGTCTTTTTTGTGTCTCGAGCATGGATGTCAGCTGCAACTGTACACAGGAGTTCAAATTGCATTCTCTAGCATGGAGAGTGTGGTAATTTTGACAAGCCTAAATATGGATGGCTTCCTGACAGAAACGAAAACTCCAAATCCTGGCTCTCTCAGCTGAGGAAAGGTGTTTACAGACAAGAAATTTAACACTAATAAAGCTGTTAAGGCTCTGAAGGCATTTTTCTAACCCACAGATTCTTGATTTACTACACTCTTTTCTTCTCCCTCATCCTTTCTCCGGAAAGATCTTCCTTAATTTGTTGTGAAATCTTTTATATCCTATTTTAGCCCATAATATGTCTTCAGACACAGTTTAAGGCACATTGTGCTTAAGGATCTTTCTCAGTGCCACGCTACTAAGATTTTCTATTGATTTTACAGCCTAGATCTAAACCAGCCTCCATAGCCCTTGGAGCAGTCTCCAAATTCAGGATGCTAATTCTGAACAAACATAGGTTTGGGGTTTTTGACACCAATCCCTTTCCTGCTGATGTATCAAAGGCTGGCTGAAAGCCTGCACCATGGCACTCACAGTAATGAACTGCAGACAAAGGGATACTCTTTTCTCTATCTTCCCTTCAAAGTGCTTATATCTTTCTACCACAGAAATATTTCCAATCTTATTAGTATCAATAAATTGCTTTCAATAATATCCATTTAATTCAAATTTTGCTGCGGCTGCTTCCAAAAAAGAAGTTTCCAACAAATAAATGGATTTTATTAGTTAGTTAGCCCACTCTGTCTGTTGTTTGCTGTTATGACAATGTAAACACAGTTATGTTAGCACCTACCCAAAAGGTCTCAGCAATACCATGTAATTACTTATTTAAGCTTCTAATTCAATTGTTGTTAGTTTTGTTCCTTTGAAATGTCCTCATTAAGTTATTGCAGGGAGCTCTGTTTGCACAGCAAAAGAGAAAAACACAAGCTCTTTATTGCATTCTTTTAATCCCCCTTTTATCTTTAAACTAGCTAATTAGCATATTAATTAACTAGATATAGTACTCACAATCCCACAATTAAGTGTGGCTACCATGTTCTACTGATTTAGTGCACTGCCATTTGTACTTGCATCATAATATCACTGTCACTTAAGTTTGAAATACTTGAGCAAAGTTAAGCTGACCAGTACTGTAACATCTCTCATTAAGGTTAAGCATCCAACTGTACTCTCTCGTACTTTGGCAAAACTTTCAAATCCTAACAGATACAAAGGGCTTATTAATTACCTAATAAATTAAACCCCATTTGCCTCACATATTAAAAGCTTATTCTTTTTCTGTTTTTACCACCAAATTTTGGGGGGGTTTTCAGACCCAACTGCTTGTCTTGTCAACTTCCAAAATTCCAACAAAACCCAAACCTTTATACGCCAGTAGCAATTCTGAATGAGAAATAAAACCCCATCCTCGTGAACTAAATGAAGAAAAGCCTTTCCTGCTCTGACACAAACTGCTGCTGAGGGACATTTTGGGCATTACCAGAACCTCACTGACAGAACCCACCAGCACTGCCCTTGTCTGGCTTCCCTCCTGCTCCCATTCATAGTGTTATACCTGGTATGGTTGCAATTACACCAAGAAATCTGCCCTAAATCAAGTTCTTACGCTTCTAAACCACATCACTCGAAAGTGAAAGCAACATAGCATTTTCCGTAACAAGAACCACACACATGTCCTGACACAACAGCTGAATATAAAGCAAATGTGTTCAACCTCCAGCAACTGAGGTTTTCAAATTTGTTATGGTTCATGCTTGAGACACTGCAAGTCAACACAGAGGAGGAGAGGAAAAAAAAAATACACAAAACCTCATACTGTCTCCTACTATTACCCTACCAAAGAACTGATTCTATCAAGTTGTCCAATAGCAACTCCAAGTCCTGACTGATAAAAAACTAGCCAATGCATCCACACATCATCTCTGGTCTGTTAATCATGCCAGGCTGCCCTTGAACTCCAGTCAAGTGCCTGCATAGTTGCTGCATCACAATGATCTCACTGAGCTGGAGAAAGGAGAAGCACTGTATGTCACGAAGCACAGCGACTGGATGTCTGGTGAGCCATCTTAGGAGCTCAGCTGTATCTTCATCCCAAAGTGTTCCTTCAATATGGGCTCAGCTGGAAAGGGACACTCCAGAGGGGGGCATTTCAAAAGACACTGACTATTCTCAGTAATCAATTCATAATGCAACAAGTTCTGGTTCACAGCAAAATAAAAACATTTTGTGCTTGCAGGGCTAGTGCACTACAGTTTGGTTCACAAGTGGTCAAAGATGTCAGCCAATAAAGATCTGATCACAATTTCAGTACAAGTGCCTCCATTCACAGAGTAAGATTCATCTCCTGGAGTGATAATCATAGAATGGTAGGGGTTGGAAGGAACCTCTGGAGATCATCGAGTCCAACCCCCCTGCCAGAGCAGGATCACCCAGGGCAGGTCCCACAGGAACAGATCCAGGCAGGTCTTGAAAGTCTCCAGAGGAGACTCCACAACCTCTCTGGGCAGCCTGGTCCAGGCTGTCACTCTCACAGTACAGAATTTTCTCCTCATGCTGAAGTGAAACCTTCTGTGCTGAAGTTTATACCTGTTATTCCTTGTCCTATTATTGGGCACTACAGAAAAGATATTGGCTCCTTCCATTTAATACCCACCCCTCGGATATTTATAGGCATTAATAAGATCGCCTCTCAGTCTTCTCAAGATTAAACAGCCCCATAATGTTACACTTCCCGGAGCTGAGTGTTTTACAATACAAAGAATTCATTTAAATGCAACATTCTGGTAATGCCCTCATAAAACTATGGTAGCCAAGATCCACGTTTTCACATGAATTGAAACGGACACAAATATTTATAGCACAAGTCTGATAGCCTGAATACAAAAGGCCTATCTAAACAGTTATGTACTGACTTCAATAAAGCTATTACAAGACAGAGAACTCGATGGGTGGCCGCGCTGGAGAGACAGTGCTGCTACACTGCAATTGCTCTGCACAGTTTCCAACATGCAAACAGCCCTGTTCCTGGGTGCCCTGCTAAGTGCCAGCCCAGCCTGCCAGTGCTCCTTTCTTTTCCCCTGTCCTGTAACTCTCCTCAAGTCCTCTGCACTTGGGCAAAAATCCAAAGCAATTTAAAAAATGGAAAGATAAATTACAGGTTGCCCAGTTATCATATTTCTATCTTTGGAATGACCTATTGATATTAACATGTGTTTATGAAGTCACTTATACAAGACGAGAGTATTTCAAGCTGGCTGGGGCCTTGTGAGCATGTACATAATGTACATTGTATTTTTTATTTGAGAAAGCAGACCTGGACATTTTTTATTCAGTTTCATACAGACGCTGCTGTATCGGGTGATTTACGGTGTGTATGCTTTGCATTTGTTTGAAATATCTCTGACAAGTAGATATTTTTGAATTAGTGATCTAAAGATTTTTTTTTTGATGATATAATTATGAGCTGGAGGCTGAATTTTTAGAAGTGAATTTGGTGGTAGATTTGCAATTCAAAGAAGTTACTTAAATTAACAAAAATGCCCTAAAAGAACAGCTGCCTACCTGACTGATCCAAGAAAATGAACACTGAAAATAAACAGCTGCCCTGTAGAAGACTATGTGATAAAACTAATCACCCTTTGCATAATGTATTTATTTTCCCCTGCGCTTATTACAGACTTAGTCAACCTTCAAAGCTATAAATATTTAAATGTAACAGACAGCCCAGGCATGCGAGTTCAAATGGAAGGAGGATTTCAGTAGCCTGGCTACAGTAAATCCAGATGTCTTAAAGAAATCAGTTCTGATTGTTGCATAACACTCCATAACAGGTTTTTTTATATATATACACACCAACAAATCCTTTTTCAAAAAAGACCTTTCTGGTGAAATCTCAATGTTCTCTCAACAATACAAGGCTCAGTGTCCAGACAAAGGCCACTGTTCTACAAGCATCATCAAACCAACATATTATAGAGGGCAAAAGAACAGTTGATATTTAAAGTTACTAGGATAAATATCCCCAGGTGCTATATTTTATCACACAGCCTCCAAAATCAAGCTACTAAAGTTAACCAAGTAATGACAATATCCAGTAGTTGAGATGTCTCAGCTAAGTCTTTTTCCCTTTCAAAAAGCTGGATGAAAGCATAAAGACAAGTAAGGATGCGTCAAAATAATTGGTGGGTTCAAGCTAAAGGATCAGCTTCAGATGCAGGTATTTTCACAGCCACGAGGACTCTGCAGTCATGACCCAGATCAAGACAGCATATGGAGTCCTGGTTGTGAAAAACCACTCTGTGACAAATGAAATAAATTGTCTGAAAACAAATCCGTTTCCCTCTTCTTGTGTCCATGCATGGAAGAAAGGGGGAACGTCCTTTCCTGCAGGCTTTTTTTCCACTCCAGCAATTGTCAGTGGCTTTACCACAGCAATACTCCCCAGACCGTGCTGTTCTCTCTCCCATTCCCTAAGCAGCAGATCCTACTGGGATAATCCAAACTCAACGCCAACAAGTCCAGTTATGGCAAAGACACAAGATAGCATCCAAAGCAAAACTAATCCAACAATCCATCACTTGCCTTGCTTTGCAGGAATTAAACATAGCTTGGTCTGATTTATGAGGAAATCCATGGTTTTCTGAAAGCCTCTTTTGGACAGCATGATTTGGGATGCCACCACCGGCACTGAAACAAGCTGACAGCTGTGGATATAGTTTCTGCACTGAAGTGCCATGGATATATCCTTCCTTCAACCATCTCAACAGTCCCTACTGTATGCAGGGCTCTCTCCTAAAAGCCTTCCAGCTTCCAGGCCTCCCAGGCCCCATCAGCCCTGCTGCCATGCTGCACAATCTGCAAAATGAGCACTTTTTTTGTTCTCGAGAATGGAACAAGCTCTTCTCTCTCCAGGGGCTCAGCCTCATTCAGCAGCAAAGATGAGGGGAACTGGTCTGACTCTCAGTCACGCCCTCCCCAAAGTGTAATGCACAGTCCCTACAGAGTCAACTGAGCAACCGTGTCATTTGTCAGACTCAGAATTTCACTTGTATCCATACACAGGCCTTTCTCAGAACTGCTCTCACACAGCTGCAGGATTCACTGGGCAGAAAGGCCACAAAAAGCAAATATATAATATTTACTGTACTTGAATTACTAAACTGGACAGCTTCAGTTTGTGCTAATTCATTAAGGTAAAGATCTGCCTGTTATTAAATCAGACCATCGTCTCTTTCACATCCATCCATTAAGAAGCACTTGTAGCTGTCACTTGCCCAGATGCCTAGGAGGAGGAAGATGCATGGAGCAGTCTTCCTGAGATTCTGCCCCGAGGGGTGGGCTTTCAGATTAACCCCTAGAAAAAGGGAAGGAAATAGAGAGAGCTACTTCAGTCAGTCAGCAGAGGTGGCAGCCTGCAAAACAGAGCACAAAACGCACCACACGACTTCTTTGTCCTTGAGAGATCTGACAGACATTTGTCTTTCTGACGCACGTATTCTTCCCTTTACCCCTTTCAAAGGCACGCTGAGAAGATCCAGTTCGACCAAAGTCAAGAAAAGTCTTTCCACTGATTCTAACAGGAGCTGGAGAATGCAGTGGGGGCCCCCAGTGAGGCCAGCATTTCCTTCTTTTCTTTTTGTAATTCCAAAATTGCCTTACACGGACTGTCTGGAAGGATGTAAAGAAGATTAACAACAATATTCTGAACTAGCTTAACCTAAAAAGGATATATTTATTCTAAAAGGTCTCGGTACACTCAGCTGTACTACGTGTTATGAATATTCACTACGACCCCCCCAGTAACCATTCTTTGCATGACTATTTTTACTAAAAGCCATTTTGATGTGACATATAGAAAAGAGAAGACTTTTTACACAAAATAGGATTCTCTGGAAATACTTTCTAATGAAATTTTTATACTCTGGAAGCTAGCCTGCCTGCGCTGCTTTGGCTCATCCTCCATTGGCTGTTACAATACATTCTCCTGTACAGCACGTTCAAAGAAGGACCAGCATGGTTATTCTTGAGCTTGTGGAGGTGAATACAGCATTACAAACAGGAGATGACCCAGGAATTTCTCCAGAGTAAAACATTTACATCACACACCCTCACCGTGCCATCAAATTTGTTGCACATTCTTTAAAATTAATAACAAAAATAGGTCTTAAAAGACCATTAATAAACAAGCACGAGAGAAAGGAATTTTAAATAGCTGATGTTAATTGTGTTTATCTCAGTGGGAAGCCATGTCAAAAAGCCCGCAGCAAATGTATTTTGTTAAAAGTACCACTTACGCAGCAGGCGCTACACATTAGAAAGCAAGCTCATCATTAGAGGGCTACAACTGAAAAGGCTACTAAAACTCAACTGAATTATTAATATGGTATCTTAAAAATGTGAGATGGAGGATTAAGCTCCTTTTACACAGTACACGATTTTAATGCTCCTTTTTCATCACGTTATTCCATTAGTAATGCCCCAGCTTCTATAATGTGAGAGAGAAGCAGAGGGCAGCCACGTGCCAACCTTGCTCCCCACCCTTCAGTGGGGGAAATCTCCACTGCTGTCCCCCTCTACTTCTGGAGCTCCTGCATTTGATTTGTGTGCTTCTCCAAACATAGCTGATAATTTTGCTTATTTTCTCAAGTTGCTTATATAGTTAATGAAGCATAAAAGAGGAGATTTTTTTTCTTTCATTGAAGTCCATTGTGGTGTTTGGGATCCCTGGTATTTCTGCGGATGCAGTTTCAGGCTGTCGCTAAACCAGTTTAACATTGAGCTGACACTAAAAGGGGCAATTCTGCTCTTCCTTGCCAATTTGGGTCTGAGAGTTGAGTCAGTTGGCTTATGAAACAAAAGGTTCTGCTCTTTCAGGGTTATTTTTCAATTGGATCAGCCACACAACCAGTACGGAAAAAAGAGGAATGCGAGGAGCACCAAAGTGCAAGGTAGGAAGCAGCTGGTGGCTTTAGACAGTATTATGCCTTTGAATTAGTTTCTGTTAACATGGTGTGAAATCACCAAATCTGCTGGTTTAAAGAGAAGGGCTGAAAGCTGGAAACCACCAGTGTCTGCTAATAAATGCATATACAGAGTATTTCAGCGGAGGAAAGGAGCTATGCATTGTGTAGTCTAAAGTTTTGCTTGCTTTTGTAATTCATTCATAACTCTCCACCGTGAACAGGCAATATGTTGACACAACACAACGCTCTTTCCTGTTGGTCTTTGAAATCTGACAGAGAATGAGAAAGAAGAGAACTATAAGTGATCCCTCAGCAACACAGCTATGATCAGAAATTGTGTTGCTGTAGAACGTGAGCAGGCTCTCACCTCAGCAGGCTATGCTCTCAACCATCAGCTGCATGGGTCAGTGCACACATTCATCTACCATGCTGAGAAAAGAACTTTCTAGGGGCTTGAAGCTGATTGTCTTTGTTTTATTGATAACTTACAGAAGGTTACTCTCATTCTACAGATTGCTTTTAGTCACAAAACCGTTCTGAAGAGACAATGGAAGCCTGAACACACAATCCTACCCAGTTCCTATAGTTGAAAAGCAGGTACCAAAGGTTATGTGCTCTGATACCATCCCGGTTTACAAAGTAAAAGCTTTGCAAAATAAATATTTTATTCAGAAACATGATATCCATAATGCATTTGGGATTAACTCCGAGTCCTTTTTCTAAAGTAGTTTATTTTTAACTTCAGAGAGCAAGGGATGAGATGAGATGAAATGAAATAACAATGGGAAACTTGTAGCAGTGGGAGTAGAGCAGAAAATTCCTTGGTATCAAACATGAATAGCTCATTTACTTCCAGATTACTGTTGGTGGTCTGGAAGACTAAATCTGATACCAACGAGATGCTCTGGGAGTCCAGCAAACCTTCCTCAAGCTAACAGTCACCTCCTTATTAGAGGTGTCTTGGGGAGCAAAGCACTGTGCTCCTCCCCAAACTTCAGCATCTCAGACTGAACTGTTGCTCAGGCTCTCGTTTCAACATCAATAGAAGGCACTCCACGTGTCAGCCATTTGAAGTTTGATACAATATAGCAGGCTCCTAAACGTAAGCCAAAATTATCTTATAAACTTGAGCTTTTTCTAAATAAGCCTAAGGAAAAAAAAATAATTTGAAAATAGCTCACACTTCCACTCCCTGTTTCAGGTATCCTGTCACCTTGGCCCACGACAGGCACTCAGACAAGGACACATACATGAACCACCATAAGCTGGGTAATAGTCCCCTTGCAGCCTTCTCCCTGCTAAATGAAGCTTAAGATCCTTCATTTTACTTATAACATCTTAATGTCCAGGTTCCTTCCTATTTGAGGCATCGCACTCCCCATAAAATATGGTATTAAGGAAAGTATCCAAGCCTGAAAGCCTTTTCAGTTTAAGAGACTAATGTCAAGAAATGATCCATCATATAACTCTAGATCAAAATGTATTCCTTCACTCCAGGGAAAAATCCAAGTTTCTGATGATAAAAGACAACATTGATTTCCTGGGAAAATGAGGAATGATAACCAGCTACATTCAGCTAGAAGGATGGACAGCAGCTAGAAGAGGCAATTGAAAGAAGAGAATTGAACTTCAGGAAATTATGTTATTTCATATTTTAGTCCAAGTTTGAACTTAAATAAACAACTGAGTATTCACTCAACTAAGGCAGTTTCCAGAAAGTACTCCTGGAAGCTTTAACAGAACCCAAATTTACACTGGATTAACTACTACTGTGGCAGTGACAAGGGGCTAGCTCTGGGGAAGACCAAGCAGGTGAGGTTGCTCCATGGCCAAGGAACCATGTGTCTAGGCACCCCTGGAAAGATGCAGTCAGTCCAAAATATTTGGAATGAAACAAACAGCATTTCCTATCTATCTCTAGCCAACAAATCATTTTGCTTTAGTTACTTAGGTTGAATTTCCTATATTTAATCATTGAACAAGATTTATTTATTTATTCCTAGTGACTTCAACTCTTTCAGGTGGTGTTCTTGGGATTGTTTTTTTGCTTTGCATTTTTTAAAAAAAATACAAATCTAAACAAAAGTATTAAATTGAGGGAGAGGAATTAGACTGCACAAAACTGACTGACAGAATTGGAGAATAAAGGAGACAGAGGCAAGTTTTCTTTGCTTAGCCCTTTGTCACAGTTTACCTCCTAACATGAGCTACCATTCAGATGCTTCTCTTGCTTTTAGAGTCTACTGAGCTATAGAGACCATTATTAAGAAACACTAATTCTGGTTGTTCTACCCCCATTTTATTAAAAAACAATTTAAAAAAAAGGTTTGTCATAATCATCTGTTACTCTGCTACCCCCCTGCCTCACAACTTATATATAAAGATCAGCATTTTTGACTGCAATAAACTAAGTACTTCAGTTTTTCAGCCTTCTTGATCAGCTTTATCAATCACTGACTTTTATAGGCAGGATCTCAAATGTTCATATAAATGTTATAAAGTTGACAGATTAAGCCAAGAATAAATAAAATTAGTACATTATTGCAGCAAGGATGCAGTCAATGTTGTGTGAAATGAGGCGGTCTCTACTCTGAATTGGTTTAGGAGACTAAGAAACATGCAGCCATTGTTCTGAGCACAGTCAAGGCCCACTTAACATCGATATTTAGAAATACATAAATGAATCCCAATGAGACAAAGAATTTGCTGAAGAGAAGGGTTAATTGCCCCTTTATTGGGTATTTAGGGCCTATGCTTTTATCTTTAGAATGATTTGCAGAAGTACTTGGGTGAAAATGGAACAATATTTTCATCAATATTATCTCAAAAAAAAAAAAGTACCTATCACACCAAGGGTTGAGGAATTTTAAGACATTTCTGTCCTAATTTTGACTTCTCTGAAGCTTTAATTTGACAAAAGTGTAACTACAGACTATTCAACATTGACGGCAGCCTGATCTCTGTTTACCTCTGTTGTGATCCCTAAGGTAGCCCATATCACAACAGCACCAGCAGAGGCCTGAGGGTTCTTTAGTAGCTGACAAACGACCCCGTCTCGTGGACAACACGTGAGCAAGAGATGAAATTTCATGACAGAGATTCAGCAGTCAGACAATTTATTCTCACTTCATGGAGTCCAATTTTCTTTCTTATTGTGCTAAATCAATGGCTCGTATATCACAATGCTTTCTGCCATCCTGCAGCGTCAGATGGACTCCCTGTGCTTTTGTGGGAATCGGTTGCAATGGGATAAAGTTTAAGTCTCTCCTTCAATTAATGGTTAAGCACAAAGAAGAAAATCGCTACAGGTATTAGCTCTTTAAATACAGACATTCTTTGGGACTAATCAGCTTCTTTTTCATTTTATTCGTGATTAATATGGAGGTAGGGACTTTGTGTGTCACATCTGTCAAACAGCGAGGTTCTGACCTACTTTGCCGCTATAAAAAGGACAATATTTCAGCCACAGAGCACTGCAATAAAAACATTCATTTTAACACCAATTTTTGGAGGCGACAGTGACATTCTTAACTAAAAGGAAGTATTATTTTCGCACAGAAATGGATGGATATTTATAAAACCTCAACTTTGAGAAAATATTCCCAGAGAGACGTTACGAAAACTAGAATAAATCACACCGTAACTTTCTCAAATACATACTTGCCTAAAACAAGTAGAAAAACCTAAAAACTAGACAGATACGTTGACATTTTCTTGACAGATTCATAACCCTATGGTTCCCAAAACTTTAATGTTCAATAACATTTCATTAGTATACTCCAGTGTATTTATTACTATGCATTATTAATACAGATATGTGCCTAGAAGATGTACAGTTTGTAATTATTTTTCCTTTCAAAACATAATAGCTTCACACTGGGCTTGTTGCAGCTACAATATTTCATCTCGGAATGCTCCTTCAAACATTCTGGGGCTGTGACAGAAATTTGTATTTGAACAGAAAAGCTGTCAAGAAGGTGTTGTGGTGTTATCCATCACATTTTTAATCCTGATCATACTTAGATGTTAGTGAAGCTATCTGTCCAGGACACTAAACAAAGACTGAAATTATGCCTTCTGTTCTTCCACATCAAAGCTACAAAGTAAGACTGAATTCACTAGGCCTGTATTACACACTATTAATTTCCTATTAGTTCTCAGCTATGCAAAATCCAGCCAGGGTGTCTCTGTGGTTTAGACATGCAACCTTTATTTCAGCATCAAAAAATGGAGCCTGTCACTTCTCATAATTTTACAGAAGATTCTACAATATAAATCCTTTTTCATCCTGTCATCCTGTTATGTCTTCAATGAGTTTGCTCACTAACAATGCAGAACCTTAATTTCACGTTCAGAAATACTAAGCTACTATAACTTCAAGCACCTGAAGTAGCCACTCAATTAAAGTGTCATTTATACATTTATACTTAGTTTGACAAAAAGCAATAACATTTAGAGTTTCTTTTTCCTTCCTTCCCATTTACGTTCTACATGCCCAAGGAAAAAAGTTGCAGTTAAAAACCGAACTAAAGATTCTAAACCAAAACCTCAAATCAGGAGCACATTATGTAGTATAATATGATTCCTTAGCAGTTAAAATCTAACATTTGTAAAAACAAATGGCACGCACTTGACAGGCAAATTACACATGGATTACCATTTGTTAAAATTTCATCACAGAAAATAGTGTAACTGTTGTGGATATGAGCCAAGATCAGCCTGACAAGTACTTTACATGAAAGATTAGCATATTCTCTTCCAGAGGTTTATGCTTAATTTAGATGCATTGACATTTTGCCACCATTGCTGACCTTTATGTCTAATCAAAGTCCCTTTGAATCCAAATCCCCAACCTTTTATCTCTCCTGACAGCTTTTAATTTGAAGGCTTATAATAAAGTCTATTAAAATTCAAAATGTATCAGTGTTTAAAGCTTGGTTCGCTTTGCTGGATTTTCAGATACGAAACTTCAAATGGGCTGATTACAGAGACTCCAAACTTTTCATTTCAAGCTTTACACCGGACTAAAAAAGCCCTTTGGAGTGGGAAATCAATCTAGATTTTTCAGTTAAAATGCACAAAGAAGGCATATGTGGCGTAACTATAAAAAACTGAGTATCTCTAAGTAGCACTGTACATAGATGTTGGGTACGCAAGGACTACAGCTGCTTCCACGACAGTCCTGTGTCAGTGGTTAATTCTACATTGCCGCTTCATCCACGGAAACCAGAGTTTCCATGTGAGACAATATGAATTCAGTGCAGTGGCCCCCAAGTAAATGGCGAGTGCTGCTGCATCCAGCCTGGTTACACTGCGCGGTTCCCCGAGCTGCCACATCCCATAGCGGGGCCTGCAGCTTCCCAGGCTGCCTGGTGCCAAAGCCACGCAGCACCCCCACACCTCCTACTCCCCTGAAGGAAATCAAGGCCTCTTCGAGGTGACCTCAAGGCTCACCCCTAACCGTCAGTTCACAGAAAAATGAGACAATCATCTTTACTACCTTAAGATAATTATTTCTAAAAAAAAAAAAATAAAAAGTTAATTGGGAGCAAAATGTTAAAAAATTGCTGAAATTTGTGATTCAAAGGCCTTTTTCTCTTTTTTAAAACCACCTCCTGTTCAAGTATGCTGATTCTTCAGTTGGAATTGTTCCATTCTCTCATAGTAGCCCATACGAATCCAAACATTATCTGATTATCACACAAAACCCCATTGTTTCGTTGGGCAGGTACTATCATCAGAGAAAGAGCTGTAGATATGAAAAGGAGATTAAAAAGTAGCCTAAAATAAACTGATGGTAGAAATTCTTTGAATGAAGAAATGCATACCTGAAGTCTACACTGAAATGTGAACACAGGTGGGATTTCTTACACTCACTTGGGTACCAGTATTAGAATTATGTAAAAAACCCTTTATACTGCAGAGCACAGGTCGGTCCACAAGGGCTCTGACATCCCTCCCAAGAGATCTCATGGCAAGATAAGGACTTGATTTGCTTGTAATTGAGAAAAACCCAAAATAATAATAATAAAAAAAAAATCTAGCTTTTGGGGTGATATCTGCAGATGACATGAAATCGGGTGGAGATGTTGATCTGCTTCAGGGTATAAAAGCTCTACAGAGGTGCCTGGACAGACTGGGCTGATGGGCCGAGGCCAGTGGGATGAGGTTCAACAAGACCAAGAGCTGGATCCTGCACTTGGGTCACAAGAAGCCCCTGCAATGCTACAGGTTTAGGGAAGATTGGCCAGGAAGCTGCCTGGAAGAAAAGGCCCTGTGGGTGTTGATCAACAGCCTGCTGAATATGATCCAGCCTGTGCCCAGGTGGCCAAAAAGACCCCCAGCATCCTGGCTTGTATCGGCA